>JAPFFP010013355.1:0-16986 GCA_026153255.1 Solanum medicagineum
TTTTACCCTCCCCAGACCCCACTTGTGGGATTACACTGGGTATGTTGTTGTTGTTGTTATTTATAAACACACAATAATAAATTTTGAACAATGCGAAAAGTTTGACCATTATTAGAATATTCAATAATGAGAAAATAAAAATAGTGAAAAAAATAAAAAGAATAAATATAAGAATGATTATGTAGTTCATGATATAAATGAGGTAACAAATTAGCAAGACATATATGAAAGGAAGTTATAGTTAATCAAACACTATTTCATTTCTGATTAATTATTACAATAATTCGCACATTAAATTAGGCAAAACATTATTATATTTTCTACCAAAAAAAATTTAATTTTTTTCACAAGTGGAGAACCCAACAAAATCAAGATCTCAAACGAGACCATATAATTGAGACGGCCTTTTGCCTAAGATCCATTTAATTTCATTTTGAGCATCATCCTTGATAGTACTCATATGCTTCCACCATGTAGATTAACCTTTCCTCCAAGTATCAATAATAGGATGAATATCATGAGTATACTTTTGGTCCATAAGGATTTGTTGGTTAGTCTCCACCCCTTCTAGAAAGAGAATATACTGCAGATGTCATCAATCCTTTCTGAATGAATAGTGCCCAATTAGGAGGAATCAATAGACAAGGAACACTTAATCAAGCAAAAGGCAAACAAATATCATATGCATGGAGATGATTTTTCTACTAGAGATATTTTTTCTTGTCTTGAAATTGGTAAACCAAGTCATAGTCAATATGGGCTAGAAGGGTTCTTAGGGATAGTACTTCGGAAAAGGCCTCTAAGTCAGGACACTGGTGGGAAGGTGTTCAAAGGTGTAAGGACATGCTCTTCCATTGTGTCGCGATATTAGAACAAATGCTTCTTGGAAGGAAGTCTAAGTGTTTTTCTTTAAAATTATGTCTTATGTTGCGATTAGCTATCACTAAGTATGTGTTGTGATGTAGGATTGATAAGACAGGGAAATTATATATGATGAAACTTAAAGAAAGATGAACAAAAAGTTGTAGAAAAAATTATGTTTTTCTAAAAAAAAATTAAGCTTCCATGTTATTTTTTGTCACGATCCAAGCCTAGGTCTTAGACGTGACACGGCGCATGGAGAACCCAAAGGGACCCCAAGCAAGCCTCTTAGTACATCATTACACATCCTTGGTCGTGGAAGCAATAAAATAACAACAAGAGACAGTAAATAGGGATAACTGGGGCTAAGGGACATCTTTCATATCATGAACATCAAGAGTCAAGAGAGAGTCAAAGCTCATTACATTATACATAACATGTCCAACAACACCTCTAACCATAGAATTTAGCGGCGCCAAGTCAAGCAACCGGGCTCACCCTCATAGTCAAAGTATACAATAAAGAAAGAGAGTCGTAATACATAACTTAAGAACATAGGCATTGTCCCCGGAATAGAGGACCCACCAACTAGCATGAGAGAGAGTACTAGCCACGTGGAGGAGGAGGATGACCAAATGGAGCTCTGGTTCCTACATAGTAACATCATGTAGGCTTAGAGTATGCGTTAGTACTTTTGAATATACTAGGTATCTAGGATGCGATGCAACAAGAGATAGGTATCATAGGTAAAATACATAATCATAAGCAATGAATAGTATACTAACAATATGACATGTATGAATGATACTTGAAGTAAAGCATGCTTATATAGAACATACTACGTGCATAGGAAGAGACCATCATTTGGCTAATGGGTTTACCACCTCACATCCTAGGTGCTTGAGGTATCACCCCCTCAACTTGGTTATCGAATATACCACCCCAATCTAGGTGATTGAAGTACCAACCCTATTTGGTTAATGAGATACCAACCCCTCAATTTGGTTAATGAGATACCAACACCTCAATTTGGTTAATGAGGTACCAATCCCTCACTTTGGTTAATGAGGTATCAACCCCTCACTTTGGTTAATGAGGTGCTAGCCCCTTAATTTGGTTAATTTTCATCACTATAGATACTCTCCATGAAATTAACACATGAATACCATACTTTCATCGTCATAAAGTTGTTTAACTCATATACCATGCTTTAGACCTTCAACAAGTCAAGAAACCTTAATTGGATATTTTATCAAACATTTGGAAGGTGTGGGGTGTTGGTGTAAAATCATGCAGTTCAAGAGTGAAATCACGTAAGAAAAATCAATGTAAAACAACGCTCCAACACTTGGTAATACCCTCATGCAATATACATTGAAACCATTCATCAAATCTTAGAATAGATCATAGATTTGTAGGTCAAAACATACTTAAATAATTACACTTTAATGAAACTCCAACTTAGTTCATAGTCAAATTCATAGTAAGTAAGACCCATAAGTAAATCAACTAAGAAATATGAAATTCACGTAAAAAGGAAGCTTAGGATTCATGGGTAAAAGGAACCCATGAATTAAACCCACATACCTTAGATTTTGAATATCTTGGAATTTAGTTAGGAAAGAATGGAAGCTTGGAAGTGGGTCTTGGAATCCAAAACTGTTTCTTTGAGTTTCCTTGAATTTGTATTGGGTTCTTGGTGGAGGACTTCGAGAGAATTTGGGAGTGTATTTGAGATGAGAGTAATGAGTTTGATCGTTTGGAATAGGGTTTAGGTCTTTTGGGGAGGTTAAGATAGCATAAGAAGTTTAAAAAGGTCATTAGAGTAATTAGAATTTATGAAAATGCCATTAGTGAACAGATGGAGAAATTGGAAAAGTGTTGCCTCACTGGAGGCTTGGATGGTCGTGTGGCACTCCACGGGTCATGTGGAGTGCCCTTGAGACAAGAGATAGGCTCAAAATTGCAATTGGAACACTTGAGAAAAAGTTAACATCGACGTCACTTTGACAGGCCACTACATGGGCCGTGTGGTGCTTCACGGTCAATGTAGTGGTCTATTTCACCACACATAGACAAGAAAATGTGGCCAGGCTACTCCACCCCCAGGTGCCACGAGCTGTCAACCCTCACAAGGCTACAGGGTGCCCGTGGCACCTCACTTAGGCAAACCTTCCCCTTGTTCCAACCTTCACTCTCTTGCACACCCCCACGACCCTCCACATGGTCAGTGGCAAGCCACATGGCCCATGCCATTGGCCTTGTCATATTTCTTAGGCCAAAAATGGCCTTTTCCATCCCCAAGCCATCCAAACGGCCCGTCCAACACATCACTGGTCGTCAAGCTATTCGTGTGACATCACTGCACGGAAGGGTCTCACGAAAATGATCATAACTCTTTCATACGACTTCGGAATGAGGTGAAACCAAGTGCGTTCCAAAGTAACTCAAAGGGCTTTCATTTGACATGTCGTAGGCTACCTATTTCCAAGTGTGCTTAAAGTTATGCTCATTTAAATTTGACCGTTACATGAACCAACACCCAAAAAAACTCTACTGGGAGGTACGCCTTGCACTTGTTCAAATACTAGGGGTCTCCCATGACCCTAATACTCTCTCCACCTAAACAAATGAGACTTAAAATATGGGATCATAAGAGCATGGAGGTACGGGATGCCACATTTTCAATGAAAGAACATTCAAAAGGATGGGGACGCGAACCTTATCTCACTATAACAAAAAGAAACGGTTAATAAGATAACAATTTTCAAGTAAGAATTTAGTCTATACAAAGTCTCTTCCTTAGCATTAGAGCCGTCAAAATGGGCTTAGTCTATGCATGGGGGAAGGCCCAACCCTGTTCGTTATTGGGATAGGGTTAAGATATGTTTTTTCAAGTCCATTTAGAACTAGAGTTTTATAAGTCTGGTGCAACTAAGCCCTTGGCCCTTGAGGCTTCACCAATGAGGGGCTTAGGTCGGCCCATGGGCCAAAAATATTATTCTCTCTATCTCATTTTATGTTGCACCCTTTGACTTGCCAGGATGTTTAAAAAAAGGAAGACTTTTTAAACTTGTGGTCAAAACATCATTCTTAAAATGTTTGTGTGGTTGAGAATCATTTCATTAAAAGTAAAAAAGTAATTTTAAAGTTAAACTATTTCCAACTAGAGTAAGGTGATATTCTTTTTGGGATGGACCAAAAAAGAAAGGGTATCACATAAAATGGGACGGATGAAGTATTTACTTTGAATTAAAATAGCTAAAGTAAGACTTAATTGCTCTTTAGTTTATAAGTTTCCATTTTTAAAATTTTCTTTGCTTATTTATTTGCCAAAAAGATTATTATTTTTATTTACTCATAGAATGACTCAAATTTATAATCATTGCTTGTTATATTTGATTTGAATATCTTCTCATTTCTTGTTGTTATATATTTTAGATATGAGATTGTAATTAAAAGTACCACTAATCATATAATGTAATGAATATTATGATTGTAACTATTATGTTCTTTTATATAATTTTGTTACACATGTTAAAAAAATTATTATACTGACAATTTCAAGTTTAAATTAAAATTAAAAAGTCAAAAAGAAGGGTTAGCCTGCCCAACCCATGGCCCTACTAGAGTTGAGTTGGACTTGCCATTTCAAGGCTCTTCAAATGAAGGGATGACCTATCCTAGCCCTTCAAATTCCTCAGTTCACGACGCTTTGCCCATTTTGACAATTCCATGCGCTATCAAACCCCCTTCTAATACTAGAAAGTTGACATTTATCTAGTTAAAAGGATTCTTTCAATTATTTCGGAAGTTGTTGAAAAGAATAGTAAAAGGTACTCATCCCACTTGAGAGTGCCATTTTTACCACCAAATCATCCATCTGGTTGACCTCTCTGAAACAATGGAGTACTTCTGTGTTGTCCATGATCATGTTGAGTTTTGTTTCCCTAATAATCTCATTGAGGTTGAACTTGTTCTATTTTTTTTACCATGTTAGCAATAACCATAGAGTCCATGTCCAAGTCTAGTCTGTTGATATTATTCTGTTTGCATGATTGAACCTCATATCTAACAGCTTGGGCTTCTGCCTTGTTGTTACATTCACAAAAAGAATTCAATTGAATAAGTCATTACAAGATCACCACGTGTATCTCTAATGATTCCCTCATTCCCAGCTCTTCTATTGTCATTTAGAAAGCTACAATTACTATTTTTATTCTGAATGTTTCTTCAATAGGTGTTTTCTTAGAAATAACCTTACAATTCACCAGTAGGTTCATTCTTTGCATAGTTTGACAACATGTGTCGTTATCATCAAACAGTTTGCACTTAGGAAAAGCTACACCAATAGCAGCTTTAATATTCCACAAAATTTGAATCTCCAATCTTCTAGTATTGAACTTCTTTTTATCTTCAAATTTACATGACGTCCAACTTTTTCACATTTCCCAAAATATGCAACCAGGAACAATTTCACTACAAGAAAAAGGGTTATTAGAGATCAACATATAATGACGAACTAATCCTTAAATATACACTTAGAGAAACAAGAATTTTATTTTGGTCGTTCGTTCTTATTTTTTATTTGTAACTTAAGGAAAATTGAATTAGGTGACCTATAATATATAAAATCAAAGATATTTGAATTAGCTTTCCAACGCATCTAATTTCACCTTAATCCGAGTTCGAAGTAGAGAGTTATGACCATTTTAGTGAAGGGGTACAGAGCTATCTGAAGGTCCGCGCCCAGAGCGCGTTACGGACCTGACGCGGACCCTTACTGGATAAGCTATGACATTTTTTTCTCTTTTTCTTTTGAGGGTACTTTTACCCTAAAACCTTTGGGGGTCTATTTAACGTCCCAAAACGCATAAAACGTCACTTTTCATAATTAAAAACCCTCTCCTTCATTCCTAAACATAAACGCACAAGAAAGTCATCAAGTTAGGATTAGCTTCTAAGATTCCTCCTCAAGGTAAGTTATTCTTCATGAATTTCAAGCCACCCAACCTAGATTTCTTTATCTATTCATGAATCTCTAATAGAATCTTAAATCATAATCTAAGGTTTCAAGAAGACGAATTCAACAATCCCAAGAAAGGGTTTCTTGATTCTTCTTTTCAAGAATTTGTGTTCTTCATCAAGAACTCCAAAAATTCTAATTCAAGATTCAAAGAGAATTCCTTCAACCAATGCCCTTCCAAGTTCTTCAACTTTTAAAACAACTACCAAGATTGAAGATTTTTTCCAAGAAAGCGAGTATTCATCAAACTTCGATGGTAGTATCAACTTTTCAGGTATGTAAGGCTACTCATAGCGTTAGATTGGGTTCATCTACGCGCCCCACATGTTAATTCTTGATAATTGAGTTCATGTAGAGTCTTACCCTATGTCTTGAATTCTAAATGAGTTGATTCCTCTTCCATTGAGTTAACTATATTCATGCACTGAGATTGTTATTATTTTTATATTTTATATTATTGGAATTTTCATTCATGGATACTTTCCCATGAACCATAATAAAGTTGATGATCATGATTTTCCTATATATTCTTTGATATTGAGATTTATGATATTTCATGCATTAAACAAGTATTTGGAATAAAGGTTTTGCATGTTCTAGTAAAGATGATGACTTTTCTACGCATTGATGAAAAAGTAATTTAAACTAATATTATATATGTATTTTATTGAGTCCAAAGAGTTATATTTTAAGGAATACATTTTGATGAGATAATGCATGATGTAATGTTAAATTAGTTAAGCCCTTAAGTTACTGCGAAAATCTATGAAGTTTGAAATCTTGCTTTAAACTCAAGTAAAATATTAGTATAAGTATTTTATGAATAGTGAAGTTCGAAGTCTATGATTTTAGACAGTATTGAGAAAAGTTAAGAGAAAGTTAAGTTGGGCTAAGTCCCAAAGAGAAAAAAATAATACTTTGAACAAGAATGTTCTTTTAAATATGAGTATATAATTAATAATTTTTGGAGTAGTTTGAGCATCGCTATGAGTGAGAGTAATAATAATAACTTGAACTCATAAACTATGTAGCTAGCGTAGGATAGGATTGTACCAAGGTACAACTCCTCACTTGTCACTGAGCTGACCCAGTTTTGGGATGGATCCATTCCCCTAGTTTTCGTTCCTTACCCCAGCAAAGTATGGGACAGCTCTGGCAGTGTGGGCAATACATTGTATCATCATGAAGCTCATAATGATGGTTGTCGATTAGAGAAACTTGCCAAGAAGTAAAGCTTATTATTTTACACACTAAAATTTATTATTTCTTTATAAAAGTATTTCTTTTTATTATGCTGCATATTTAATTGAGTTGAGCTATTTGCAGAGCTGAGCATTTGGGTATCAGGATTTTTATATATTGAGTTGTATTCATTAATGCATTAAAGTCAGTATTTCTTTATATTAAGTTGCACTTTTAAACAAGTTCAAAAATATACGTTTTACTTCCATGACATACTTTTGTCAGTTAAGCTATCTCAAATTTCAATTTTAAAGTGAGTATCTAGTTCTTAATACTTTTTGGTCATCTCACATACCGTACATTCCACGTACTGATGCCACTCGGCGCTGGATTGTTTCATGATGCAAGTACAGATTTTAGAGATTTTCATCAAGCACTTTGTTGAAGATCTATTCAGTCGTAGACAGTGGTGAGACCTCCTTACTTTCGGAGGAGCCCTTTTATTTTAGTACATTCCTTTTTTTTTTAATTGTCTTGAGATAGCATTGAACCTATCTTGACACCTTCTTATGAGTTGATAGAAGCTTCATAGACTGAATTAGATAAAGAATAGTAGAGTCTGTCTTCTTTAAGAGTCAATTTTGAAAAAAACTATGATTATTTATTTCAATGTAAATATTGAGTTATTTTAATACAAGATATAAAATTATTTTACATGAGAATTTGCATGCCCACTTGAGTACTTTCTTCTATTTTATTAAAACTTCCTCTAATTGAATAAGTGAGTTGAGCGAAGTGGTTCGCTTGGGAACCAGCAATGGTTTCTGAGTGTCGGCCACGTCCAGGTTGTATACTCGAGGGATGACACACTTGCAGGGACGAAGATACGTAATGTCTGGTTCACTTAGGCAAATCCCACATCGAAAAAGAGAAGGAGAGTTTTGGGCTATTTAAATGAAGGACTGAGTCTAATACTATGAGGCGCCTTTTGGGGTGAGCCAAAGGGACAAATTCGTGATGGTATAGGCCCAGGAACGGACAATACTTCACAGTGTTGGGCCAGGTTGTTACAAGTGGTATCAGAGCTGACTCTCGACTAGTACGATGGTGGAGCAAACCTCAGCGAGGACGCTGAGTCCCTATGGGGAGTGAGTGCAATGACGGCGATACATAATGCCTGGCTCACTTATGCAAATCCCACATCGGAAAAGAGAGGGAGAGTTCTAGGCTATTTAAGTGAAGGACTGGATTTAATACTGTGAGGCGCCTTTTGGGGTGAGCCCAAAGGGACAAATCCATGATGGGCTAGGCCCAAGAGCGGAAATACTTCACAGTGTTAGGCCAAGTTATTACAAGGGGGAGCCAAGACATCTCCGGCTCACCCTCAAAGATAGTAACCAAAAATAGAAGTCCAAGTAAAAGCATGAAAGTAAATGAATGTTGTCCCGAAGCGGAGGATTCACCAATAGTATTCTTCAAAAGATCTGTCTAGCCATGTGGAGGAAGAGGGTGAATAGGAGCTCCGATCCCTACATGGTGATATCATGTAGGCATAGATTATGCGTTAGTACTTGAAATGTACTAAGTATGCCGGGTGCAATGCAACAAGGAACATAAGCCACAATAATCAAGATGTATAATCATAATCAATAGACATCAGCTCAATATGACATGTATAATCAATGTTTAGATTAAAACATATATAAGAATAATCATACTTGCATAACTTGTTCAACACAATAAAATGGCATGAATAGCTTATCCAAATACCTTGTACTAGAGGGTGAGGAATATAGCATAGGTCATAACCTCTTCTAGTAGGTAGTGGATAGTACATGAGGGTGAGGCATACAACTTTGTTCATAACCCCTTCATGTAAGCTTAGGATGAAGCATAGTATTAAATCATACATGAGGGTGAGGCATACAACTTAGTTCATAACCCCTTCATGTAGGTACTAGGTAGTGTATGGTATTAAGTCATACATGATGGTGAGGCATACAACTTAGTTCATAACCCCTTCATGTAGACATTTACCTTGCACTAGAGGGTGAGAAATACAACTTAGTTCGTAACCCCTTCCAGTAGGCTTCACAATTCACATGAGAATAAAACATAGCATAACAGCTCAACAAATTTACTTGTAGATTATAGAAATTTTTCATGAATTCAACACATGCTTGGGAGCTCATAAATCATTATAGAAATACTTGTCTTGCAAATCATGTAATAGTCTTTTATCAGCATAAGAATCATAGTCATGCAAAAACAGTCAAACATAGTGGGTACATGTACATATGCTTAAAATAGCGCAATTCAAGAGTATATGACAAGAAGGAATAAAATCAATTCATTTGAAAATCATTTAATTAAATCCATTAATATTGTAGGAAAATCCTCATTTAGGGTATCATGAAATTCAACTATAATTCACAAGTTCTTTCATAGCTTTACATAGCATCATAGAATACATAACTTTAATATCATAAAATCCATCACCATATCAAATCCCAATGGTATTTAAGCTTAATAAAATCACTACTTGAAGAATTCAAACTTAAAGAATAATCCACCAATATTGTAGTAAATACCTTAGTTTGTGTGCCATAAAATTCATATTAAAAGTGCACAAATCTTTCATAATTTACATAGTTCACATCATGCATAGCTTCAATATATATATAAATCAACTCATGGAATAAGCCTTCAATGGATATTCACACTTCAAGAATCCAAACTCGAATCATGTTTATAATGCATAATAAAGTTTACCCATAAAGAATCTAACCTTGAAATCATGTAATTTCATGAAAAAGAGAGAGTTGGGCTACATGGGTGAAAGGACCCATGGATGAAGACTCACATACCTAAACTTGAGACTCTCTTGAAGAAAAAGTTCAGGATGACTTTAGACTTGACTTGGGTTCTTGAGATTCAAGGCTTATTCTAGAGATTCTTGAGATATTAAGGGATTAGTTGTTGGTGTTTTTGAGAGAATTTGAGAGGGTTTTGAAGGTTCTTGAGTTGAAAAATGACTAAGGATGAAGGTTCTCACATTTAAATGGGCATTGGGTTATTATCCAAATGCCTTTTAACGAAACTGCAAAAATAAGGAAAAAAATGTACTGGTCCGCGCGCAAGGGCGCGAATGCCACTGTTTCTGTTCCCACGTAGCAAAAATTATTCTTCGCTACGGGTGATCTAAAAATCGAGGACCACCCTTTTCCTACACAATTTTGCCTCCTCAACAAGAATATGAAGTCGAATTTTCGAAATCATGCATGGATTTTGAGATATGCAAGAAATACGATATAGGACATTTTCGAAACACATGAGGGGTGTTGCAATATCTCCCCCTTGGGAACATTCGTCCCCAAATGTCAAAGAAACATATGTAAGAGGAGTAATTAGAAAACGTTCAGCCCGACATGAATGCAATAAATGCACTTAAACATCATTTCCAAAAAGTTTCAAACATATACATCAAAAATTATCAAAAAGTATCGTGCTAATCGCAAATCCGATCTCAAATTTTTCATTGGAACTTGGGAAGACGCATTATGCGCACGATTCCATTCTACGGATATTGTGATAATTTCACGGGGTGTCACAACATATGAAAAATTCGTGATAAATAAAAACTTGTTTGATATCCAAAATTCGGAAAATGCCATCTGGATTAGGATGAAACAAGAATCAAACTAAGTCTTTTTCTATTTTATCAATTTTATATTTTCTATAAATAATCATATAATTATCTTTTAATTATTATGATGATTAATGTAAAACTCTTTTGCGTGGTTATCATAATGTATAAAAGTTAAACTTGAACATAAAATGATATTTCCTTAATGAACTGACATTTTCTTATGGTCCACAGTGAACTAATTTTTCAAAATTTAAAAATGTGTTAATTATTTTTGACAAAATTACACTTTTCTTTAATAAGTTTTTCAGCATTATCCCCGTCAAAAGAGTTTGGGAAAAAGCAAAAGAATAATATTAACAAATTATTTTTTAATTAATACGTTAACTAATTTTCTTGAGAGTCTTGTCACACTCCAAAAATACATTTATCTATATACTTAATTTGAACTTTATATGTACTAATGTAACTTAAGAAATAACGATTGATATGAGTATTTTACTATAATATTCATATTAATTCATATTTAGTATTAAATCTTGAAAATAATTCAGTAAGTAATTAATATTAAAAATAAAAAATAAAAAAACATTTATGCTTAAAATATTTAAAATAAAATTTTAATATTTGTAAAATAGTGGACAAGTTAAAAGAGAAAGTATGTAGTATATTAATCTGAGGCAGTGATAGTAGTCTCCATCATAAGTGAAGTCTGATCAGGTGAGCTTATTGATGATGTATTAGCAAAAGAACTTCGGGAAACAACGCAAACATACGTCAAAAAAACAGTTTTAATGGTAATTAATTAATTAATGCTATTGTAAGAGATGTTTTGATAGTATTAATAATGTAGGGATTAGTTATGATGAAATTTATATACATTATTATTTTATGCACGTATTTATGATGCAGGGATAAGTTATATTTTATGTATTAATTATTTTATCTTCTATCAGGTATAAAAATATACACTCCCTTATAGTTTATACATGGTTTAGCTATACAAATTTCTTTTTTTGGTTTCCTATTCGGTGTTCAGAGTCTGTGGAGCACTGACTAAATTCGGATCGCGCACTGCAGGGCCCATTTGGGGGTGACGCTCCTAACAGGATTTTTTTCATTCCCAAGGCTTGAAGCTGAGACTCTGATTAAGGGTGAAACACTCCCATCAGTGCATCACAACCTATGTTCATAGTTATACAAATTTCTAAATTGCAAGATAAACACTAAAGTAGTAGACATTGGTGCCCCTGATCTATTTATTTTTTTGTTGTAAGTTTTAGTGATATAGAAAAAATTTAGAGAGTTAATTAAAATTTAATATGCATTTTAAATGTTTTAAATTATTAATATTATGACGTAACATGTTTTCTAAGAAATATTTTAAGTTATTAATCTTCATGATTAGTAGCTTTTTAACACTACAAATAAGACAAACAAATTACAATAGAAGAATAAAAAAATTACGAATATAGCCTCAAGCTGCTCAAGTAGCTATTTCGACCTGCTGCCTGCTTGATCAACTTTAATTATCATGATGAGCAATATTTTTAAACACTAAAAATAATGCAAACAAGTTACAATAAAAGAACCATAAAAAATTAACAAATTACGCAAAGCTTCCTAACCAGTTGTGATTTGCGATTTTATCTTCGAATTGAATATTCTATTAAATAGAAGTAATTCACCATCATTTGGTCCGAATGTACCCTCAAGCTGCTCAAATAGGGATGTACAAAATTTGGATCAAACCGATAACCAGAACTGAGTTTTTGATTTATTGAACTATTAGGTTTATTAAAAAATATTAATGCATTATCAGTTATCGGGTCGGGTCGTAGGATTTTGCTATCGAAGGACTCGATAACCCGCTATGCAATCCGATACTTTTTATTGCTATAATTCAGAATTTCAAACCCAATTCCCATCGACACTTCCCAAGTTCGCAGTTCCCACCGGCCACGATCCGATAATCTTTTATTTTTACTGTTATTCTTTTATGACATTAATTTTATATCACTTGTCTACTTGCAAGCTTTCACTAGAACTGTTGGCTTACTGCAAGCTAAAATGTTGTTGACTTGCTGCAAACTTTCATGTTGCTGGAAAGTTTTCATGTTGCTGCTCGCAAGTTTATTAAACGTGCTGGAAAGTTTTCATGTTGCTGCCTGCTTATTGTTTAACTATATCACTTAGCAACTTCACATACAACTATTTCACTTCAAGTTTTAATTGTTAATAGTTTACCCGATAATCGAGCCGATAAAAGTTAATAACAGATAAATCTGTAGACAGTCAAATTTTATTGATCAATTCATATTAAATGTGGATTAAATCTTAAATTCATGATATATTGATCAAGTCAAATTACTGATTAATGAGGTTGGATTAATATTTAAGTTAAAATTTTATGACTTAAACAAAAGTATAAATTATACAAATCTCATATCATAAACACATAATTCCTTTCCATACCAACTTTTAATTAAATTACGCAAAATCCCCTTGAAAAATGGGACGTATGATACTTTAGTGCACTATTGATACTTATCGAAATATATGGAAATAACCCAGTCAGTTACGTAAAATAAGGAAGTAAACGAAAAATCAAACTAATTCTACCCTTAATTACGGTAAGTTGTTGTTAACAGAACATTTAGTGAATATTTATCCCTAACAGACCTCGTTTTGAATTTCTGAAAAAAAAACTTCAGCAAAATTGTGTTCTAATGAATGCAATTATTCCATATTATTTTCAATTGTTAAGGAATATCAAGTTGGAGAAAGGATGAACATGTTAATTTTACTTCTACATTCCGCAAAATAGGAATTCATGTTGATTGTCAAGCGTACAAAAGCGATGGTATAGTCGTTGGGGAAAAATACTTCGTTTGTAAACTTTGTTGAGGCAATTGTTGCTGAATTGGACATCAACAAAACAAGAAAGAGAATTATTATTAGATACGTTGTCAATGGTAATTCTTCTGCTATAACTATTAAAAATGATATTGGGGTGAAGCTGTATATCGAGGTAAAAAAGAGTGAACCTAGATTTGGTAAGTATCCATTATGTGTGGATACTGCGGTTTTGGAAGTTGATGATACTACGATGTTTGATGGAGTCAATGACTCGATTGTGTGTGCTGAAGTAACACAGCATGACGCAGATGTGACTAGTTCATTAGAGATTGAGAACGGTGAGTATTGTTTTGAACATGGATTAGAAGTATCAAACATGTTCAGTATGACAACAAGTGTTGGGGTAAGAGAGTGACAATTGTATAAGGATAAAGCGACCTTGGTAGCAATAATAACGAAGTATAAGATTGAAAAAGAGTGCAATTTCAAAGTAAAAAGATTGAATAGCAAAAGGTATGAATACAATTGATTTTAATTTTGGTTATAATTGACACTTGAATGAATTCTGGATTATTAGGGTAAACTGATACCTGAATAGTGAATATTGTATGTGTGGAATATTAACTTTATTAGATACTTAAGATTTTGAAAATTTAAGGTGTAATTTGATACCTGATTTGGTTTAAGCTGGGGAAAAAAATATTTGATACTTGATTTGTGTTGTTTTACAATAAATTGATACTTGGTGGAGGGTTAATTTATTCAGGTACCAAGTATGATATTTTTTTGGGTAAATAAGCAAAGAATTAGTTATATTGAGCAGTCTACCTCTCAGAAAAAAAGCTTTATGTACCTGATGTGTTTTTTTTATTTTAATGACTTATTTTCTTTAATTTTGTAGCTATGTGTTAGTATGTTTTTTGAATGACTATGTGTTATGCCGAAAATGGCTTTTATTTGAAAAAAAAAATTTGAAAATCAAAAATTGATTTAAACTCAATTAATTTGAGAAAAATCAATTTTCAAAAATTCGAAAGAAAGACAGAGAGTCGCCACCTAATTTTACGGATAATTAGGAAACCATTAAATATTTTAAAAGACCTAACAGAAAAATCTTTTAAAAATCCAAAGATAAGGTTTGGGTTCACATTTCCACTTCGAGAAGGTTTTACGCACTAGAAATGGCCGCTAAATGCGATTATCCGGTGATTAAGAGATTTGACTAACTTTGATTTGTCTTTAAAAAAAGATTGACCAATTCCAAAATTGATTAATTTTTAAAGACTTGACTAAACTTGAAACGATTCGACGAAATGCAACTAGACTTTAATAAAACCGAAAGCAATTGGCTAGATTTTGAAAAGTTGACTATATTTAAAAATTAAACTAAAGTGACAAAATAACATTTTTATATTTGTTTTTGATTTATTTCTTTTGATTTTCTTTTTATTTTTTTTATTTTTTTGCTTTTAATCTTTTATGCAAATACTTTCCAAAATAAAACATAAATGGTTTTGACATGCTTGGGAATTCTATTAGATTGAAACCAATAAAATGTAGTTAGACAGGTATAACAACAAAATAATTAACATATATATAACCGTGAATAACTCCGAACTCCTTTCGTTAGCTTGCTATCCAAGACAATCTAAGATGTTGACTCCATGTGCGTATACGATGTGGAGTCATGAGACTCTAAATTGTGGGAGTCCCAAGTTGAGACCCCATTTGCTTCCAAGGTATTCATGCAAATAAAGAGAGAGTTAAGGATTAGTGAAACAAGCTTTAAATGAAACAAATTTATCAGATAGAAAGACATGTAGAGTCTTAAAACCAATATGCTATTCAAAACATTCATCTTAGCAATTGTAACCTTTAACCAAACCCAAAGACATAAAGCATGTGAACACAAGCAAAAGAAACTATGAGAAGCAAACTAAAACCAATTCACAATAAGCCAGAAGCAACTAGCAGATCAGTTTCCTATAAGCCTGCAGACTTGAACTTTTTAAATAAAATACAAGGCAGCGGAAAAACAAAACAGAATCCAACATTAAATCATGAGGTCAGAACTCATTTCTTATGTTGAAAGAGGGACCAAAACTGACTTGAGATGCCAAGATGAAGAGGGAAAATGCTGGAATGGAAACTAACAAGAACAACAAGGACTGAGACATGAGACATGAAAATGTTGGAATGGAAAACTAACAAGAACAACATCATGAAGACATTTGGCAGTCTTGGACTCAAAACCAAACATATATCATGAGTTAAAGGAATACATACATAGACATGAAATCGACAACTAATTCAAAATAATATCATAGCATGATTCCAAAAACGTCTCAATGACCAAACCACAACAGCGTCACGGCATCACTAATCCTAATAGCTACACCTCAGTAAGTCAAAATCAAGGAAAACAGCAGCAGGCCTTTAACATTTCTGTAATTTAACTTAGTAGAGACCTGTATGTTATTATTTGCGACCCCAAAAGCTTCAGATTTAAGATAGACCAAATTAAACGGAAGCAAGACGGCTCGAATATCATATCAAATAGACGCGAATCAAACTCAAACCAGCAGGAGAGTTAAAACCACACTAGAAGGAATAAGTGAAGTAGGTTCATGCTTAGACAGTGATACCCTTCAGACCAGCAAACCAACGTCAAAACAGAGTCTCCAAAGATGATCCTATGACCTCGAAAGGTACCCCAATAGTCAGTAGAAACATTATTACAACATCGAGTCCTCGCATGTCTATCTAAACAGATTCAACCAAAAATGACAACCCAATGACTTCACATAGATATGAATCATACACAGAGCAAGCCACAACATCATCCAGCTCGAACAGAGCATTTTCAATCAGAATTTAACTAGTGAAAACATGAATAAATCTCGAGACCACTTCAGCAATCACATTCAACCGCGATATGTGAGACTCGAAATAAGAAAATAGGGTTAGAGTATTACCTTTGTCGGAGCAGCAAACTAGGACGATGACGAGCTTAACAGTGAACTTTGACGAGCTTAACAATGAACTTTGGTACCACAAAAAGAAGCTCGTTTCGAATTCTTTTGACTAAAAAATCAGATGCTCTGGTGTTTTCTTTTGAATCGACAAACTTTCGTGAGATAATTATAAAACTTTCTAGGGGCTTTTTCGATGACCACTACCTAATTCTTTCTAGGTTTCCCTTTTATTTCCATGGCTGCCCCCTTTTTTATTTTCTATCGCCGCCCTTTTCTCTCCTTTCTTCCTCTCTTCTCTTGTGTATCTGTCTCTCTCTTTTTTTTCTTTTGCGAAGAAGACCCATTATATAGGAGGATTAAGGTTTTCTCTTAATATCAGTTGAAAGGGAATGGGGAAAAGGGAAAGGGAATCGGGAAATGGAGAAGATTGGGAACAG
>JAPFFP010013365.1:0-16986 GCA_026153255.1 Solanum medicagineum
AAGGTGATAATTGTGATTTAGTATTCGGATTAGTGCCTAATCGGCACTAGTCACGGCCCCGGGGTCGGGTCGTGACAACTGTGACTCAGGGTATATGGGGAAAGCCACCTTGCAGTAAGTGTGATAAGCTTCATTTGGGTAAGTGTTGTGTTGGCAAGGATGTATGTTATGCTTGTGGGCAGGCTAGTCATTTAAGCTACGAGTGCCCGAAGAGGAGGCTAGGTAAAGGGAGCAGTAGAGCTTAGTCTTCGGCAGCCCCTCCAGCAGGTAATCAGCAGAGGGTTGCTACTACTATGGGTATAGGAGGTGAGACAAACAACCTTTATGCTACGGGTATCTTTCAAGAGCAGGAGGCTGCAACAAATGTTGTCACGGGTATGCTTCGTGTCTTTTCTTATGATTGCTATAGCTTGATTGATCCGGGTGCCACCTTATCTTTTGTAACTCCTTATGTGGCTAGAAAGTTTGGTATTCTTCCTGAGTATTTAATTGAGCCCTTTTCTGTCTCTATTCCTACTGGAGAGTTTATCTTAGTTGAGAAAGTTTATAGGGATTGTTTGGTGTCTATCTATCATAAAGACACATTAGCTGATTTGGTAGAGTTGGAGATGGTCGATTTCAATGTGATAATGGGCATGGATTAGCTTCATGCCTGTTATGCTTCTGTTGATTGTAGAACCTGGATGGTTAGGTTCCAATGTCCCAATGAGCCTTTCTTAGAGTGGAAAGGGAATTCTGTTGCCCCAAAGGGTAAATTCATATCCTATCTTAGAGCGAGAAAGTTGATATCTAAGGGATGTATTTACCACCTCGTGCGAGTGAAGTCCGATGATGTTGAGTCTCTTACTCTTGAGTCAGTCCCAATAGTAAATGAGTTTCCCGAGGTCTTCCCTAATGACCTTCTTGTAGTCCCTCCTGAGAGATTGACTTTGAGATTACGTTCTTCCCGAGACCAAACCTCTCTCAATTCCACCCAATAGAATGGCCCCCGCAGAGTTGAAAGAATTGAAAGAGCAATTGAAAGAATTGTTAGAGAAAGGTTTCATACGGGCTAGTGTCTTACCTTGGGGTGCTCCTGTCCTATTCATGCGTAAGAAAGATGGGTAGTAGTGTATGTTTGTAGACTACCGACAATTGAACAAGGTGACCATAAAGAATAAGTACCCTCTTCCCAGAATAGATGATCTCTTTGACCAACTTCAGGGTGCTACTTATTTCTCCAAGATAGATCTCAGACCGGGTTACCATCAATTGAAGGTGAGGGAAAGTGACATTCCTAAGACAACCTTTAGGATATGGTATGGCCATTTCGAGTTCTTGGTCATGTCCTTCGGGTTGACAAATGCACCTGTAGCTTTCATGGACTTGATGAACAGGGTATTCAGACCGTATATTGAAATGTTCGTGATAGTGTTTATTGATGACATCCTGGTGTATTCGAGGAATGAGGAGGATCATGGAAATCACCTTAGAGTGGTTTTGCAAACCCCCAAAGATCATGAGTTGTGTGCAGAATTCTCCAAGTGTGAGTTTTGGCTCAAGTTGGTGGCTTTCTTAGGCCATATTGTTTCGGGAGATGGCATTCTAGTGGATACCCAGAATATTGAGGTGGTTAAGAGCTGGCCAAGACCAACTTCTCCAACAGAAAGAAGTTTCTTGCGTTTGGTCGGGTACTATCACAAATTTGTAGAGGGTTTCTCTTCTCTATCAGCCCCCTTAACAAAGCTGACTTAGAAGAAGGCCAAGTTTCAGTGGTCGGAGGCATGTCAGAAGAGCTTTCGGGAGTTGAAGACTAGATTGACTACAACACCAGTGTTGACATTACCATATGGGAAGGCAGAGCGCACAATCTAGACTTTGGAGGATATGTCGAGGACATGCGTGATGGATTTCAAAGGAAACTGGGATGATCACTTACCATTGATTGAGTTCGCGTATAATAATAGCTATCATGCCAGCATTCAGATGGCCCTGTATGAGGCATTGTAGGGGAGGAGGTGTAGGTCTCCAATTAGGTGGTTCGAGGTGGGTGAAGTTGACTTGATTAGGCCTGACCTTATACACCAATCTATGAAGAAGGTGAAAGTCATCAGGGAAAGGTTGAAGATAGCTCAGTGTCGCCAGAAGTCATATACAGATGTGAGAAGAAGGGACTTGGAGTTCGAGGTAGATGATTGGGTGTACTTGAAGATGTCACCCTAAGGGTGTCATGAGATTTAGTAAGAAGGGGAAGTTGAGTCCCCGTTACATTGGACCATACCAGATTGTAAGAAGGATTGGTAAGGTTGCTTATGAGTTAGATTTACCCTCCGAGCTAGAAGGAGTCCACCCAGTGTTGCATGTTTCTATGCTAAAGAAGTGTTTAGGGGATCCATCCTTAGCAATTCCTATGGAGAGTACGAGTGTGAAGGATAGCTTATCGTATGAGGAAGTTCCAGTCCAAATTCTTGACTGACAATTTCGTAAGCTGAGAAACAAAGGGATAGCCTCCGTTAAAGTTTTATGGAGGAATCAATTTGTTGAGGAAGCTAAGCGGGAAGCTGAGGAAGCGATGAAAACCAAATACCCGCATCTATTCGTGCCAAGAGATGATGATGTTGAAGGTAAATACTCTTATTCTTATAAATTTGAGCATTTTTTCCATTTAATTGATGCCTTGCATTACCCCATTCCCGAGCCGAAGACAAAGATAGATAGATGGTGGATAGTGAGGGTTCGAGTGTTCCCGAGTGAGGAATGAGGTAAAGTATGAGGATATTCAAGTCCCCTTCAACCTTTTACTCATCATTCGAGAACGAATGATCCCAATGGAGAGATGATGTAACATCCAGTAAAATTACTAAAATACTCCTAAAGTTGATCATGCGCACAACGTGTCTTCCCTAGGTCTGATGGAAAATTTGAAACCAGATTTGCGATCAGTACGAAAAACTGAGTCAGAAAATGGTCTCAACTTAGGTTTAAACGTGAAAAAACATGCATTAATTTTTCCAAACTGAGCTTAAAACAGTGAGGTTTTCGCACCCCTTCTACGACATGGAGAGGACGCAGACCACACTTTGTTGTTTTTCAGAAATTTGAGGAACTCAAAATTTCTCGAAAAAAGCTATATTTACACTAGTGCACGTCGCGCACTAGTGCATAGGAAAGGTAATTTTTCACTTAATTTGGGGAGAGCAATTTCGTCCTTCCCGATTTATTTTTATATTTTCATGTCGGTTTTGAAGCATATTTCATACGAAAAAGGGTTTTAAGACCCAAAAATATTTTAAGTCTTATTTCTACGCTAAGCCAAAGAAAAGAAGAGTAGAGGAAAGTGAGGGTCTCAGAGGAGAATTCAAAGTTCTTCACCGATTCTTCTTTCCTAGGTATGTAAAGGCTACCCAAAAGCATGGAATTGATCTTCCAGGTGCCAATGTAGAGTTAGGATGAAGAAATCATGTCTAGAAATATTGAATTGATGCATTCTGCAAGTTTTTGGGTAATTGCTTTAATTTCATGGACAATATCTTGGATTCTTGTTCTTAATATTTAAACTATATTTTTTACCCTAATTTGATGATCATCATGTTTAAAGCTTACTGTATGTGTTCTTTATTATGTGATTATAACTTGATTTTAAAAAATTGCTCTCTATGGAGACTTGAATAACGAACTTAGGGGATGTCTAGAACCTTGAAGGTCTGAAAGTGATGTCTGACTAAGTATGAGTCCATAGTAGAGTGTGTTGATGATTGTGATAGCTGAAATTATTTTTGATAGAGTTGAATAGGTATAATTCCCGTAGATTGGATAGATAATCTTGCCCGTAGAGGTTGGGTGATGAGAGTTCTTGAAGGACTGATAGATTTATTAGCATGTTGAGTCTGGGGGAAGTATTAGCACTGAAATGGGTAATAGTGTGTCCCACTTGAACCCATTTACTATGTGACCAGCGTAGGAGAGGATTGGAACGTGAAAACAGATGTTTCCTTTGTCCCAAAAGAGGACCTGACAGACTTTTGGATCCATTGACAAACTCTTCCTTTACCCCGGCAAGGTACTGGACGGATGTGGCAGTGACATCTCTTCGTTGTATCACTACCAACTCATAGGTAGTGGTTGTCAGTTATAGAAACTCCCAGATGTATTTCATGATGATAGAACTCCGATGTGATGTGAAGGTTTGATGCTTGATAGTTAGTGAGGTGATAGAGTCTTGTCTCCTATATATGAGGTGAGACTGAGTGATTGAAGAGTGTCAATTATACTGTTTCCTTTTTCTTAGCCCATTTTACATACAGTACATTCCACGTACTAATACCCCTCTGGCGCTGCATCCTTTTATGATGCAGATTCGATAGCCCGAGGACTTCAGCAGCCCGATCGTTGAAGTTCAGAGCTCTTCATTCCTGATAGTGATGGGTCCTCCCAAGCATTCGGAGGATATTTATTTTTATGATTGGATAGTCTTTTACTTAATAATTGGTAGTCATGGCCTGCCATGGCACCGTCTTAGAAGATAGTATAGAGGCTTCATAGACATAGACGTAGATGTTGATGTTAATGTTAAGGGTTCTTTTACCTCATACTCCTTTTCTTTATATTGAGATTTTCGTTATCTATTCTGTTTTCTTGTGATAGACTGATGTTGATAGTATGAGCCCACTGATAGGATAGCATTTATATTCATTATATCATTTCTTTTCCGTTGATGAATTGACTGAACGATGGCAAAGAGACTGAGTGATCCGTTTGGGGGCTAGCAATAGTCTCCGACTACCAGTCACATTTAGGGTACCCTCCCGGCGCACGACACGTACTTCAGAATCTGCCAATGCACATGTAAGTTCTTCAATTTTTTGAGATACGACAACCATCTGAACCTCGTTAATAGTCTCAGCTTGACGTGACGATCCAATGCCTAATCGTCATATGTTATTTTGGGAACTCATTTCATAAACACGACCTTTATGGCTCCCACCTACAACCTTTTCCATCCAAATTTGATTAGACAACTCAGGAGTTAGCTCGACGGAATCTCCAATCTCTTGTATCTGTCGCTCATGCTCACGTTGTATATTAAAAATAATAGTTAGACTTAATGTGTATATTAAAAGAAAAAGTTAGAATCAAAATAAATTAAAGTTATGTTAAATAACTAACATAGGCTTGTTCGACCCTTCTTACCACCCATTGATTCGGATCCTAGCCATTCTTCTTTTTGTTCATATAATACCTCCTAAAACTTCATCATGTAAAGGAGGCCACCCCAATTTTTTTTCCTATAAATTAAAAAATAATTAATAATAACATACTTTGTATAAATTGTATACTTTATTTAAGAATAATGTTAGTTTAAACCTAAAACTTTAAAAATCTTACCAGCTCCCTTGTAATGGTACCGACACTCTTTGCACCTCCGATATGCAATGAGCCACCATTTACGCTTCCTCTAGCTTTTTTCGCTTGATCGGAAATAGTCTTGAATTTATCGGTATGCCAATACTGGACCAAATCTTGATATACATGTGGAGGTATCCAAGTACTGGCTTTTCCATCATCCCTTTCTTTCTTTAGGCAGTTAGATAGTCAGGAGTTCACCTTTTTCCCAAATGTTTTCGCAATGACCAGATTGTACTTGGGATGTCAAGTACATAAAGTCTAGAATAAAAAAGCAAAAGTATTAAAAAATAAATTTAAGTAAGTAATACTCAAAATATTATGTAATCATATATATACCTTGAATTCATTAAACATCGCTTTGGAATTTACTCCCAGGAGTGGTATGACTCTGTGTATAACCTCCTAACACTCTCCTTAAGAGCATCCGCAGCCTGTTTCGAAGGATGCCACCTGCAAGACACATAATAAACATGATATTAGTTCATCTATAATTTGTTAAAGTAGCAAAAATAAATTAATAAAAATACAAACTTATGATGTTCCATCAGGCTCAGTCATGACTCTCCCACGTCTGTCCTTTTGTCCAAGAGCTAAATCAGGCACAACCTATGCAGGTTCAAATGTAACAGTAGAAGAAGGTAAAGCTAATGATGAAAGATGTCTTCGATGCTGAGTCGGTGGTGTAGGAACAATATTAGTACTAGAAGAATCCCTAAGTCTCATATTAGATAGGGGAGATTGAGAAGTAAGAGATGTAACACTAGGAAATGGAGTAGTCAAAGGTGTGGATCAATGATGTGGGACTGTAGGTCAAGGAGCGATTTAATCATACGAAGGGAATCTCAACTGTGTAGAAGAAGATGTAACCTGTGCTCGACCCAATGGAATCTAAAAAGCTAAAGGGTCCATAGTCCTAGAAGACACATAATGACTAGCACTTGGACACCTTGAATATCAGGTGCTGAAGAAATATAGCCTGGGATATCCTCAGAATCAATCGATCTCCTAGACTTCTTCTTTTTTGTCTTACCAGAAGAAGTAACTCCAAGATGATCCCGAGATCTATCACCATCACCTGATGACATCTGAATGTAAAGTGACACAAATATAATATATAAGAAAAACAAATGAAATAATCTTTGTATTAGCAAGATAAATTAAGTTATATGTTAGTTATAGTTTACCAGTCTTTTCTCCCCACTTGTTTCATTTACTTTATCATCTCGTTCTGATTCCTCAGTTGTTTCATATTCGTCATCCTCTTATTCCTCCTCCTGCAATGATTCATCATCCTCCCATTCCTCCTCCTGCAATGATTCATCATCCTCCCATTCCTCCTCCAATGATTTATTATCTTCATCTACTTCTTCTTGAAATTTTGACATTATTAATTCATTGTCAGACACCTCTTCTAGTGTGTGTTGAGGATGTTCTAGTGTGGTCTCCAACTCAACATCAACTTGTTGTTGAACAAGTACAAGATCATTTTGGTATGACACATCTAATACATTTTCAATTTCAATTCTTCCTACAGGCTTTGTCTTAATGATAACCCACCAATCAGCTTTATCTCTACGCAATGGATATGGAGCGTAGTAGACCTGCTTAGCATTTTGGACAATGATAAAAGGATCATAACTTCCATATTCTCTAGTGTGCATAACTTCAATTATGTTATATTGTTGGTCTACCCTTGTGCCTCTATGTGATGGGTCAAATGACTTACACCGAAACAATACTATCTTTTTTCTAGGTCAACTTTGTGACACCTGGTGAAATTACCAAAATACCCCTTGAAAGGAAACATGCGCATAACGTGTCTTCCCATGCTCCATTGCGAATCCGAGAATGAATTTGCAGTCAGTGCAAAATACTGAGTGGAAAAATGGTCTCAACTCAATTTTAAAGCAATTGGATCGGAAAATAATTTTCGCTAATTAATTTCTCGACAGTGAGGGTGCACGCCCAGGGCGCGACGCGCCTGAGATGCGGACTCACCAAGTTTCTTCTATATTTTCGACGGGAATTAGAAATCACAAACTTAAGCGAAAAACACATGTCCGCGCCTCTGGCGCGACGTAGACATGTGTACGAAGTGGAAAATTTTCTTTTATATTGGAAAGGGCACCTTGGTCCTTTTCCAACCGATTTTAAGTCTCAAAAACATGTATATTAGTCAGTTTTCACCCAAATAAATCTCTAGAATGTACTAATTCATATCATTAACTTCAAAACTTTTCAAGAAACTCAGAACTAGATTCAAGAAGTAAGCTAGGATTTCAAGAACTCTCTTTAATCCTTCCGAGAAACTAATTCCTCAAGTATGTAAGGCCCTCCAAAAGTTATTCTACTATTAATTTAGAATATTTAATCACTAACTTCCACTCAAGATTACAATTACAAGTTGAGATCAAAGTTTCCTCCATTACTAGCAATTTCATCAAAATATGGTTCATGCATATTTTCTTGTTAAGGATAATTACTCTTGTTGATTTTATTGTTGAATTAAGATATTGAGACAAGATTTACAGCTATGGTTGAAATTATGAGAATATTATATCTATTTCATAAAAAGTTATAAAGTTCACAGTTTGAGTTAAGCCTAAGGAGTATTTAAAACTTTGTGTTTGCAAGATAGCTGAGTAACACAATTATGTTTTTGAGATACTTGTAAGAATACCATTTTCTGTCAAAGAAAGAAATAACTTGAGAAAAGTTTAAGAAAAGCTAAGTTGGGCTAAGCCCCAAAATATCAAAGAGATATTTTGAGAACTCTTACTCTTTAAGTTATGAACATTATGAAAGTTATTTTCGGAGTAGTATTGAGCACCTATATGAATGAGAGTAATAATAACTTGAACTTATAAACTACATAGCCATCGTAGGATAGGATTGTACAAAAAGTACAACTCATCCTTGCCACTGAGATGGCCCAGTTTTGGGATGGATCCACTCCCTAGTTTTCGTTCCTTACCCCGGCAATGTATAGGACGGCTCTGGCAGTGTGGGCAAGAGGTTGTATCACCACGAAGCTCATAGTGGTGGTTGTCAGTTAGAGAAACTCCCCAAGTTAAAGCAAGTTAGTTTTGCATACAAACTTTCAGAATATGTTCTATTTTCAGCATGCATTGTATGTATTACTTATACTACTTTATTTTTAGCTATGTTTTAGTTACTTTGAACATATTGCCTTACCCTGAGTTTCCATTTTGGCCATTTTACATATCATACATTCCACGCACTGACGTCCTTAGGACCTGCATCATTTTATGATGCAGACACAGGTGACAGCATCCCTCAGCAGACTCTCCGTTGAGGACTAGACATCCATCTAGCTATTAGTGAGGCCTCTTCTCAGTCAAAGGCTTGAAGTCATTACTTATTTTTTTTCTCTACTATTCTCTTTTCAGTTGTGGCTACCGTAGGCCTGTCCTGGTAATGGTTTCATACTATTCTAGTTAGAGGTTCCATAGATCATATGACAGGTGTTTCAGTTCTTGCTTTCGGATTTTATTGAGACACTTCTTTGTTAGATTGTTCAGACTATTACAGTTTATTTTGTACATCTTATCTGTGCCATCTATTCATTAAGTCTTCCGCTGCATAAAGTAGTCAGGCCAAGTGGTTCATTTGGGACCAAAGATGGTTCCGGATGCCGGTCACGCCTAGGGTGTGAACTCGGGGTGTGACAAACCTAAATATCAAACTTCAAT
The DNA here is from genome assembly GCA_026153255.1 of Solanum medicagineum. Classification (NCBI taxonomy): domain Eukaryota; kingdom Viridiplantae; phylum Streptophyta; class Magnoliopsida; order Solanales; family Solanaceae; genus Solanum; species Solanum medicagineum. The sequence continues at coordinate 9,099 of JAPFFP010013365.1, forward strand.
AATCTCCTGAATAACACCATAATATTCAATAGTTTTCCCATTACCGTCGACATCACCTTGAACGAAGACATTGCAATTATTGATTTTCTTATATGCGGAAACTTCCTCATTTTGAAACTTAAAGACATTCACACAAAATTTACTCATTGTGTGAATTTGAGATTTAGGCCCGACTGTGATTTCTCTCACTAATGGTAAATGTTGAATAGTTGAGTATTCATCATAAACCTACAAATTGTATCCAAAATAATACAATTTAGTCATAAATAAATACATCATTCATACAAATTCAATATGATTAGGCGTTCACATTTACATAGTCCTTTAACCATTTGACAAACTTCATGTATATGGATTCATTGCCCTAAGTGTTTATGAACAATCTGATATTGATATGTATATTTTGTTAGTTAGTAAATACTAATTATTATGTAATTTGACAATATAATTTGTTTAATACTTACTCAAGATATGGCTGAATTTCTGGACAATTAAGTAGAATATGGGTCATAGCCGATTATCTTTTCATGGCCGCGAAGCCTCTTTTTTCACACCTTTTAGATCCTCGGGCACTTTTATTAAAAATTTAAATCGGGGGAAAAATCGGATCACTTTCACCTTCATCATTCCGATTTGGCCTATTTCGCCTGCATCACACTTCATCCATAAAGTAATAAGATAAAAGTCATGAGTTTCTCTTGCAATCGGAGCTTGAATAATTGATTCTTCAATCTATCCCCTTTGTTTAATTGTTTGTTTGCAACCTCCAATTTTTCTGTACATACCAATTCAAATGTGTTAATCATGAAATTTATTGCTTATATATTCATTATATATATAATTAAGTACTTAAGTCATAAAAAACATTATCTTTCAAATGGGTACATCCACCTAGTTTGAACTGGACCTCCAAGGCGGGCTTCTTGTACAAGATGAATCGGAAGATGCTCCATCACATCAAAGAAGTCAGGCGAAAAAATCTTCTCTAACTTTGTAGTAATAACAATAATATTTTCCTTCATCTTGTCTAAACTACTTTCAAGCAATGTTCCAGAACATAAATCTCTAAAGGAAAGAGTTATCTCTGCATTGGCTTCCATATCCTCTCAGGAAGGTGGCTAAAAGCAATAGGAATCAAAGTTTCCATGAATACATGACAATTATGACATTTTATATTTATCAACTCTCCTTCATTCAAGTCTATCCGCTTGTCCAAATTTGAAGCATGCCCCTCTGAAATCATCAAATTTTTAACATACTCACATATTTCACGTTTCTCATCCATGGTGAATGAAAAACTGGCTTTAGGCTTAACAATTTTTCCATTTGGTAGTTCCTGGAGCTAGAAGTCTTTCCTCCTACAATATTCCTTTAAGTTCATTCTAGCTCTTGGGTTATCTTTTGTCTTGCCTTTAACATCCATCATTGTGTTGAATAAGTTGTCAAAATAATTTTTCTCAATATGCATCACATCAACATTATGTATTAGGAGATTGTCCTTCTAATATGACAACTCTCAGAATATGCTTTGTTTGATCCAATTATGTTCAACACTGTATTTAGAAAGTCTAGAAGGTGGAGCCTCTGTAACTTTAGGCAATTGAGAAACTCTCTCCTAAATTTGATGCCCTATCAGTGATGGGGGTGAAGAATTAATTTCAACCCTGTTTTTTCTGAATGCATGCTTCATCTTTTTGAACTCGTAGTCCATTAGGAAGAATTGACGATGACAATCAAATCATGAATTTTTTCTTCCATGCTTTATGGTTAAAGCCTTAAGATATTCCATACAATAAGGACAAGCAAGCTTTCTAGCAGTCATCCAACCTGACAACATTCCATAATGTAGGAAAATCATTAATAACCAGCTAGCACGAAAGTAGTTTCCCCTCTTTGATTTTGCATGACCCCTTCCACGAGACACCTAATAGAAGAAGTGTCTTCCTGCCCGAGAAAGTGCTCCTCATCCTACGGGGTATTAGTAGCCATTTTCAATTCCTTGACATTAAATGAGCAAGCATAACAAAATTCTGTTTAGTTGATATGTCATAAGTCAGTACACCTTCAAATCATAGTTACTTATGCTCATCTATCAATAGTTATAGAAAGATATCAATCGAACTTTTTGGGTTACGAGGACCCAAAATAACATAACGTAAAAATATGAATGGTGTCATGCATATTTTAGGAGGAAAATTATATGGAGTGAGAAATACGGACCAACAAGAATAAGGCGTGGAAGAATTTGAGAATGGTGTGAAACCATCTCTACACAGCTCCAATTTGACATTTCTAGGCTCTTTAGCAAAGTCAAAACATACATTATCAAAATGCTTCTATGGTTCTCCGTCAGATGGATGAGACAACACACCCGACGGCCTTCTATATTAACGGTACCATCTCATATGTGGGGCAGACCTCATCGATATATACAACCTCTTCAGTTTGGGAATAAGAGGCAAATAATGCATCACCTTAATTAGAACCATCTTTCCAGCTGGAGTCCTCTTATAACGAGCATAACCGCAAAACTTACAAATTTCCAAGTCACTATCATTGTTGTATTACGACATGCAGCCATTCACATAATAATCAATTCAATCATGTGACAATCCTAACTTGAAAATCAGTTTCTTTGCCTGATAGAAGTTCTTCGGTATGTTAAATTCAGGATTTACCAACTCACCCCAAAAATCGACCATTGAGTCCATAGCCGCATTAGGAACATTCTAATTTGATTTAATGTTCGTTAATTTAATGGCAATAGACAAAGAAGATTGCGGAATCCCCTCATATAATGGTCGACTAGCCACTTCTAATTCTTCATAGAAGCATCTTGCTTCTTTATTAGAAGCTTCATTAAAAAATTGTTCATGTTCTACCCCCCTTGAACTACGAAATTATCATTAATCATTTCATGAACTCTATCATGCTCAAACGTGTCATGTTGAATATTATCATATTCAAATCTAATTTGACATCGTGGTACAAGCATATTATATTCATACACGGGCATTGAATCATAAAGCACACCATTCAGTCCATTTATTTCTCCATGATCCACCTATACAAAATATCTAGGCTTAAATCCATTATGATACAAATGCACCATGACTTCATATGGACTAAAACATTTTAGGCACTTACATGAACTGCAAGGACACCTAACCAATTGATTTCTCTTAAAAAGCTCAAGTGTCATTGCATGATCAATGAAACTTCTAACACCGTCAAAAATGTACATTTCAACCCACCACTATTTCCATATACATGTCATAAATCCACAAACGGTGATCTATCTACAAAATATTCACAACCTTAATTAATTAGTTCAAGTATGTTCTTAAGTATCCTAATTAAAGTTCAAGTGCTAAATTATATTTTAAGTTAAAAATAATTCTAAAGTGTAACTTATGAAATTTCTTAAAGTATCAACAATTTGTAAATACTTGAATATAATCCAAGAGTTAAAATTTCAAATTTCAAGTATAATTAAAGTTCAAGTATTTAAAAGTTAAGGATTTATACAAATTTGAATTAGTTTTGTAAGAACTTAATTTAAAAATTCTAAAGTTCAACTTAATTCTAACAACTTGACCAAATCAAAGCAAAAGTGCAAATTAATTTCAATAATTAAAGCAAATCAAAGCTTAAGTGCAAATTATTCCAACAACAAACATATTATGATTTAAAAAAATTATAAGTGTCAATACTAGATGGACGCAAATCGATTTTGGAAGAAAATTAATTTTATCATCAATAGGATCAACTGGTGTTGTCACTTATGCCAAACAAACACATTATGACCAAAAAAAAAAGATAAGTGTCAATACTAGATGGATACAAATCGATTTTGCAAGAAAATTAATTTTGTCATTAATAGGATCAACTAGTGTTGTCACATATTCTAAACAAACTCATTATCACTATAACATAGTCTAAAAAGCTATTCAAAAATTTATATATACACAATAATTAAAATTTTTATACAAATAATACCTTGACTTTAATTTTCAGTTATGCTCGGAGATGCAGGGCTAGTGTAATGCTCAGTGAAATTACCAAATACCCCTAGAGGAGAGACGTGGGCGTAACACGTCTTCCCATGCTCTATTTGCAAATTCAAGACTGGATTAGTAATAAGTACAAAAAATTTAGTGAAAAAATGACCTCGTTCGGACTTTAAAGCAACCGAATCGAAAAATAATTTTTCTACTTGAAAACTGAGACAGTGAGGGTATGCGTCAGGGCCGCAACGCCCCCTGGTCACGGACCCATACTTATATTTTCAATTTTTCATGGGGATTGAAAAACTCGTACAAAAATTTTTTGAAAGAAAAGACACAGATACGCGACAGGTCCGCGTCGCAGACCTGTTCCCCCCACCTGTTCCACCGAAGTTTAAAATTTTAAATCTTTTGAGGGGTACTCCAGAATTTTTCCCACCCCTTCTAGACTTAATCCACGACCAATACAAGTCATTTTTAGCCTAAAAGAGTTTCAAAAATCTTTTCTAAAGTCCTTTACGCAAAAACTAAGTCGAGACCTTGAGCGAAGAAGAGGAGAAAGAGCTAAGGTTCAAAGGATTGAGGCTAATTTCTTGAGAAATTGATTGTCAAACTCGTTACCTGGTATGTAAGGCTTACCAAAGTTTGAAATCTTTCCTTCACACGCCCCTTCATCTTCCTTGAGTCAAAGATTTGATAAGAGTTGAGGTTTCTGAGAAATTCCTTCTATTTTGATACTATATCTTTGTATTTATGATGAGGTCCTACTTTTACATGAGTAAATCACTGTATCACATGAGTATTGGTATGAAATTTACATACGTATTTATACTTATCTACTTGAGTTTTACATTGCACAATTTATGAGATTCTTTGCATAATAATGAGATTGAGGTTGACGTTGAGTACATGAGTTGAGTAATTTGATCATGATTGATCACGAGATGTATATCCCATTGAGCCACTTATATAGTTACACATGCTACCTTACTTGCACTACATGATGAGTAAATTGATGAGTCCAAACGACCGTATTGAGTTTGAGTCAAGTTTAATTCATTGTATTGATTGATTGAATTGTTAAATAATTGGGATGAGTTGAGTTTGATGAGATGCTTGATGAGTTGATTGGTGAGTTGAGACTAATGAGTTGAATTATGAGTTAAGCATATTTTAGTCTTGGGAGGAGTATTGAGCACCGAGCGAGGAGCGAGTGTATATCTACTCAATCTCACAAAACTACGTGGCCAGCGTAGGATAGTTATGCGGATCGTTCCGGTGACTCTTATCCTGCAAATAGACATTAATTATGGATCCATGAGGTAGAGTTGATGCGTCCTTTTCCGTGGCAAGTTAAGGACGGGCAAGGCAATTTTTTCACATTCGTTGTACATCCCATGAAATAATGATAGGGTTGAGAGTATTTCAGTTAGAGAAACTCCCAAGCAAACACTTGAGTGAGAATATTCTGATTATCAAACTGAGTTGCATTAAACACTGAGTCTATTTCTAAAGCATGATTTCAAACTTAGAAACTTGCATGATTTCTCAAGTTGAGTTATGAGATGAAGAGTTTAGACTTGAGTCAAGTCTGTTGATCAGTTTGAGCCTGGACTCTGTATTTTATCCCATTTACATACTAGTACATTCCACATACTGACACCCCTCGGTGGTGCATCGTTTCATGATGTAGGTACAGCAGATAGGTTTGGGGAAAGGGGTTAGGGTTTGTTTGAAAGAAAATAAAGTTTGTGAGGGAAAGAATAATGGAAATATCGGCCAAATTTTTTTTATATAAAATTAGGGGCGACGGACGAGGTCGTTTTGTCTGTCGCCCTTCATTAAAACTTTTTGACCAAAAAAGCGATGGACTGGGTGATGGCATCAATCGCTATTTTTTTAAAAAAAAGTTCATTAATTTAATAAAAATAGCGACGAATAGCGTCGCCTTGTCACTGTGCTACCAAATAATTATGTATTAAATAAAAAAATTGGAGGAAAATTCTGCCAAAAAACTGCGATTGACATGTAGATACTATCCGTCGCTTTAAATTATCATTTTTTTAAAATAAATAAATAAATAATGAAGAACTGTGTCCTTTAGTCCATCGCTTTTTGGAGAGATGCAGTCCGTCACTTTTTGGCAGTTTTTTAGTAGTGAAAGTGAATGGCCAAAGAGTCAAGTTGTATCTTGACAATGTGGATGAAGTGAAAACGGTGGAAGCATGGACACTAGGTGCAGTCTGAGTTCCCAAGTTGCCTATGTAGTGCCGTGACAATAAATCAGGCGTTGCTTGGGAGGCAACCCAAGGTAGAGATTGGCACTTAGGCACCCAAGTACGTTTCCTTTTGACTCCTGTGCTTTATATTCTATTTTGTTCATTGAGGACAATGCAAGTTTTTTTTATGGGGTGTGGATAGTTATAAGCTTCAGTAAAGCCTCTGTAACCTTAGCCTATAATTATCCCAAATTTTGAATCCTGGTGGTTTTCTTACCCATGTTCGTTTTCCCCACGAATATTTAATTTCTAAACTGGCATCTTTAGGATGTACAAGTAGTATTAGTAGCATGTAGTACTGATATATATGACATATGTTTGTTTTTGTGTTTTTGTGTTTTTGTGTGAAAATAATACCCACCAAAATTTTGAATAGTTAGCAGCCATGATAGCAACCATGCATGTTGGATTATTGACAATGCTAAAATTTTAACAATTATATTTATTTAAATTTGAAACTATCTTAAACTATAATTTATTTAACATTCTATCAATATCAATCAAAATTTGATTATTTATATAAGCAATGAAGAATACTTTCGCCATTTATATTACTTGACCCTCATTTTAAAAATAATTATTTTAATTTACTTGTCTAATTTATGAAATAAAAAAAATATTAATAATGTTAGATTAGTAAAATACGCCTTTAGTTAATTTTTTTAAAGAGTGTCGTATCAAAAGAGGGCAAGTAATATGAAACACATGGAGTAACAGAGTGAAGAAAGATAATATAAACATATATATACATACACACACACATATAGACACAGGTTGATGCATATTATAATGAAATAAAAGTCATAAAAATAATAATAACATTTGTAACAAATTTATAAAAATATTGTTCTATTTATAATATTGATGAACTTAATTAATGTATAAATTGGATAATTCCTAAGATAAAGAGGGGAGTTTGATGATTATTCAAAATTGAGGAAGTTTTGTTTTTAAAGCAAAGTTGAGGAGGAAAATGATTTTTTCCCTTAAAAGAAAGAGAAAAAACTCCATAGCTCAATAAATCTACGTCTTATAATTTAAGATCTGTCAAGAAACTAGACTAAGAGCTTGTTTGGATTGGCTAGTTTTAGGTGCTTTTAAATCATAAAAATCTTTAAGTACTTTTGAAGTATTTGGGTTAAAATTATAAAGTGTATAAGTACCTGATTTTAGCGCAAGATAGCAAAAGAATAAATTTTTAAAATGACAAATATTAGATTTGTTATACAGGTCTTAACATTAGATAATGAGTTGCTAGATTTAGCAACAGATTTATTGCAACCTTGTAATGACATGTTACGTCATATTGAAAACTAATCCTCTTACTTCCATAAAATGTCTTCATAAATTTTAAGTGAATTTTTTGGACTATTTAATAACTAAGGTTTTTTAATTAAGGAGCAATTTTAGATAACTGATATAAGTAATGGACTAAAGGAAAAGTTTATGTAATACCAATACGTCAATTTCCTTGAGGTAAAGAATATATCTATTCCCCAATGTTGTTTTATGTATATGGGTAATAACATACATACATATATATATATATATATATATATATATATATATATATATATATATATATATATATATATATATATA
>JAPFFP010013386.1:0-16980 GCA_026153255.1 Solanum medicagineum
TAGGTGGAGAAGTACTAACCCTTCCCTCGGTTGGTGATAATGTCGCCCCATCACCTAGGTGGAGAAGTACTAACCCTTCCCTCGTTTGATGAGTACTAATCTCCATCTCAGTTAGTGATGATGCCACCCCATCACTAGGTGGAGAAGTACTAACCCTTCCCTCGGTTAATGAGTACAAACCCCCATCTCTGTTATCCGGGTTCTTAGACCTCTCAGATTGGGCAATATCCAATGCAATACTTTGCATAGAATTAATCATGAATATAAGCTCATTTCATCATCATAACATCAGTCATATCATATCTCATGCTTTGGACCTTCAATTCCACAAGAAACCCTAGCCGAACATTTTATCAAACATTTGGGGGATGTGTAATTGGGGTAAAAGACCATGCAATTTAGAGATCAAATCATGCAAGAAAACCTTTTGTAAAACCATCAATTAATACCGTGCAACACCCCAAGACATTCATATCAAGAACCCTCATCAAATCCAACATTAGATCCAAGATTTGGAGCTCAAAACATGCTAAAACAACCATACTTTCATGAACTAAAACTACTGCAGTAAATTTCTCAACATATAAGACCCACTGTAAAATCAACTTTAAATGATGAAATACTAGTAAAAAGGAGGATAAGTCACCATGGGTGAAAGGACCCAATGGTTCAACACCACATACCTTAGCTTTGGAGAAATTCTTGGTGAAGTATGAAAATGGAGGCTTGAAGCTTGAAGAAAATCCTTAGTTCCAGATGAGGGTTTTGAGTCTTGAATTTTGGAGTGAAAATATGGCTAAGTGTTTTGGGGAGTATTGGAAAATGTTTAGGATGATATAAGGGTGAAATTTGGCTAAGTATAGATAAAAAACATGCTTGGGAAAACTTGGGCCCAACACTTAGAATAATTGAGCCGCACAAGAAAACACTGCCAGGAAAATACACCTATCCACATCAAGGAGAGGATGTGGAGAAGGAATAACACATGAGCGTGGCCTTGGCGTGTCGTGGAGGCAACGCGAAAACCTCACGGAATTTTCACTTTTGAAAATTGAAAATGATATTCTTTCGCTCTTAAATCGGGGTTAGACCCTTTTTCACCTAATTTTGACCCGCTGATCACAAATATGAAGTCGGATTTTCAAAATAATGAATGAATTTTTAGATATATGGAAATTAAAATTTTGGGCATTTCGAGGCACGTTTTGGGGCACTTTTTGGGATCATTACAATAGACATGCAAAACTCAAGAAGGGATAAGGGTTCAAAAGAGGAATATCTTTTCAAAAAGGCTGAAGGCTTATAATTAAGGTTCCCAATAGAAGATTAGGCTCAAAGGGGACACAAGGGATAGAATCAATGCATTTGGTGGCTATTTAGGCTATGTGGACTCAATTCAAACCAAGGAATTCCTAAGATCATTTCTCCAACCAAAGTCTATCAAGACCAACAAGGCAAGTTTTAGGTGACACAAGTGCACACAAAGAATAAAACAAAAACTCAAAACACACATGACATGCAAATTAAACGAGAAAGGATCAATCTAACTCTCAAGTAAAGTACAAGGGACTCATTTTTCAAATGTATTCATCTAGTAAGTAAGAGTCACCAAAAGAGTCAAAGTGTTGTCTCAAACTTATCCCATAAACTATTTAACTTTCAAAAATCAGAGGGGTCATATTTATCACAATCCATAACACTTAACTAAATATATTAGTACCAAAAAGTCACAATCTCAATGTATAACTCCAACAAGAGTCAATAGCTAGTCAGACTGAGTCAAAGACCACATTCTACACATACTTGCACACCTAATAGATGATTGCCCTTAAGAATGTCGGCACTCAATCCATTATAGGGAATCATCAATTATACAAACCATTAAAAAGAAAAATATGAAGCTACAAAATCTACTAGAATAGCTAAACCTAAACACAATATATACTAGCTCGACAAAGGCACATCATTGATACAAAACAAGCAAGAGTCTACAAGTGTCAACAAATTTGGAGTTTACAAAATGGGACACAAGAGTCATAATCAAGTCATAAGTGCACCCCCCCCCCCAAACTAAATATGATGTTATGTCCTCATAGCACAACCACAAAATAGAAAAGAATATGAGGGACTCCCTTAAATGATCACTCAGTACTCGAGCCTGAAAAGATAGTCAACTTATCATCAAGATCTGAAAAACTTGACCCATACTACTGCCTTAACTTGCCCATCAGCTTGTTTATGAATCTGATCATCTTCTTCTTCTCATGCTCCAAGAACTTCTTCTAACTCTGATCTATCTTTCCCTGCCTCCAGCTCATGTGCTCAAGTCAATTAACCATAGCTCTCTGAGTGGCTGCAACTGATGCAAGTGTAGGCTGATCATTTGTTGTACCTCCTGGTGGTCTTGTAGGAAGGACCACAACTACCTGCCTAATATGTTCATCTATCCCATGAATCTGGGAGGACAAGTATCTTATAGTAGGAGGACCAAACTAATGGTCCTAAAAAACTGGAGGACCTGCAGCTCCTGAAGTAGACCCCTTGCCTCTGATCCTAGCTTTGTGAACTGGCCAAAAGAGGGATCTAGAACATCAAACTCTCTTCTTCTATCCTCTTGGTCCACCTCTCTTCTTCAATGGATAGATATCTTTGGCCAGCTTCTTATCCTAATCTTTGGACTGCCTCATAGCATAATTTGGTAATCAATGAGGGGTATACCAAGCTCTTGGCCCTCCCTTAGGTCGCTTTTACAATCTGATCCACTATAATCTATCCAACATTAACCTGAAGACCGTCCAAGATAGCTGCTATGAAAAGTGCATGGTCAAAAGTCACCTCTGTATCATGTGTAGAGAAAATGACCAGACCACAAATGATGGAAAGCCAACATCTAGCTTCCAGAACTCATGTAAGTTAATATCTCTACGTAAAGTGAACCACTATGGAGGGAACCCCGCCATTCAACTTGTTAACCAACCACACCCAATTGTCAACACCTAATAGCCCATAGATAGCTTGATAATCGTTGGGCTGAAATCAACTCTCACCCTTGGATCATGGTAGATGCTTCTTCTTCAAAATTGGACTCTGAGGCATTGACATAGAACTCATCAACCATGGTGTGGTTGGGTTTGGTAGGTTCATCAACAAAGCATAGCCAACCAAAAGAAATCCAGCATCTTTTCCTCCACCTTGTCCAAATAAACCCCTCTCTATCTCATCACGTGTCGGCGCAAATACTCATCATATCAGGCACATTTGGCTAAGAGGAATCATCTTTGATCAAAGTAGTTTTATTCTTCCACACCTCTGGAAAAATTTTATTTTCATGAAGTGCTTGCTTGGGATCCATTTTCAACCAATTAGACCAACAATCAAAACCAACACACAAAAATATCTTATAGACATTTAAATCTGTGTTAGAAGAAAATTATTTGGAAGAAATCTAGATTAAACAGTGAGGCATTGTTATGTTTGAATAGTGAATAGTTGTTCTCTGTGTTCGCGGCTACTCAAGTGCGATTTCCGGGTTCGAGTTACTCTTAAGTCTCTGCGTCTGCGGAGGGATATCTGCGTCCGTAGAAAATAGAGAAATTCCAGAACACCCACATTCGTGGCATAGTGTCCGCGTTCACGGAGATTAGCAATCACCAATATTCAAAACTTAGAGGGGTATTTCATCGACCACATGGAGAACACGTGGTCTAATGAAGATTTTTAACAAAATAATGCTCCCCAATTCCTCCTCCACAACATATGATCACTACCCAAGCAACAATTACAATATAGCATCAAATATTCACTTCGCTTTTCTACAATTAAGCTCAAATATCCTTTCCTAAAACAATATAGGTGAGGCACCATAGAAAAAAAATGTGCCCTAGCAAGTAACCATGGAGAGAAAAAAATGTAGCTATAACAATAGTGGTTCATTCCAATAGGTATCATTAACCATTCAACAATCACCACTGTCAAGCTACCCTCATGGCATCACAGGTTCTTTCGGTAAGGACAACAGGAGAAGGGGTAGGGAAAACACATCTTTGAGGGAAGAATCAAAAGGATGAAGAGAACTTGAAATTTCTTAAAGAGTTGTGAGAATACAAACTTTGAAAACTTGTTAGCTCACTCTAGTTTTAACTCAGTACCATGTCTTGGTTTTTCTGAAAAATGGAACACAAGTCACAAGTGACTTGTCTTTTCATCTAACTGCACACCGTCAGTTCTCCGCCTTCACAGAACTACAGGCATGATCGCGCTGCATCACCTTTGTGAACTCTGCGATTGTGGACATTTGACCACCTTCGTGGACGTCAACTGGATGCCAAACCTAGGCTGATTCTCTACAATGTTCGGTGATCCCAGGCCCACATGGGCAATTCACCCTTGTGCAATGGGTGATCATGGGCCCTAAAGTGCGGCCAAAATGGCCTACTTTCATCCTTTAGCCATTTTTGTTGGTGTTACCACCCACTTCTTCAACTCCAATCATCTTAACACTTCAAAACCTGCAAAAAACCAATTCTAAAGACTTGAAAATTGTGAAGGTTAGCCAAAAATCAAGAATGAAAATTAAGAAGTTATTTGAAAATTTTAAAATGCAAGAATTTATTAAAATATGAATAAAACTTGATTCACCACTCATTTGTGTTTCCACTTTGAGGCAATGAATCTCCTCCCCAATTTCAAGATGATTAGCCATTTGAGCTCATAAGGAGGGTGACGAGAGGCCATCAAATGAACCAAAGTTTCCATTTAAGATTTCCATGGCTTGCTCTTGCAACTTTAGTATCATTTCCTCAATTTTCGCTTCTTAGGTGATTATCGAACTTGATGGAGTGCATAGGCCCAAGACTTCTTCCATATCAAGCTCCACTCCTTCGTCTAGAGACTCCAACTCATCATTGATCACCTTTGAGTTGGGAGCCTCAATCACTTCATTGTGTAGTGCCAAGTCGACCTCCAAAACATCAACTTCTGATTCCAAATAGTCAAACTCACAGCCTCTAGCAACAAGAAAGCTCTTGATATCATCCCTTATGTGGAGCAATTGTTGCCTTTGAGCCACTTCCTTGGCAAGTCTAAGGCTCAAGTCCATGAGCCAATTTTTCTCACAACACTCTCGTCTCCATTCACTTCCTCAACACAATTTTGCTCAGCGTGAAGTATAATCCTCTGAAAAAGATAGAAAAAGGTCTCACATTCCTCAAGCAAGCATTCATCACAACTAGCCATACAACAAAAAGAAAAATAAAGAAAACAAAAAGTACTCATTAGTCAATTCAGAAAGAGTAGACTACAAGTCCTAAATCAACTTAATACACATATTGTTCCCCAGCAACGATGTCTTTTTTTATGTCACTCAACCCGGCTATTCAAAGAAAGCAAGGGTGACCATCATCAGCATAATAATCCAACTTTAGAAATTGGGGTTGAATCCCACAAGGAACAATGTGTCGATGCGTGAGCGGAGCAAGGACCTATGGCTACTAGATTTTGACTTGATATGCAAGAACCAAGCAAGAGTTCTGACTAAATTGGGAGGAAACTAAGCTAACAGCTACTCCTAAAGACAATTGGGTAAGGATTAATCAATCAAGGGATAAAGGATAAGGGATATGGGAATCAATCAAAACTCAATCAATTTATCACACTTAGCATCAAATTAACTCAAAGAGTAGGCCAGGTTGCTTGTATCACCCTGGCTATGAAAAGTGATGTTTTGCAAGAGCCAACTATGGTACCTTACACGAGCCACTCAAAGACACACCTAGCTTCAGCTCCTCAAAGCAAACTCCCAAGACCTTAGATGTTGAGTTCCTTTTGAGGATCTCAACTTATAAACCCATGAATATTATGCATTCTTCCCCCTCAACTATACCCGCTAGAGCAATAATTGAATGTCTAATCTAGATTCAAGTAGCTACATCAAATCTAATTTATACAAGAAGATATGTATGAGCCCATAGACCAATTCAAGCAATCAGAGCAATTTGGGAGAAACCCTCTTGATTTTGTAAAATTATCAACTAAGCATGAAAGCTAGAGAAATAATCAAGACTTATATATAAATTAACATTCAAGCTTTAATAAAAATCTACAATTTAGCATTCAAGAACAAAAATAGAAAGACTAAATGAAAGATAAATATAACTAAAGTCCACATTCCTCAATCCACTCAAGAATTTGTAGAAAACTTACTCTAAATCCTTACCCTAAGCTAAGATCTATAGTAAGGTGTGGTTTTCGTCTTCAAGATGTATGAGTTTTCTTCTCTGTATGAATCAATTCTATCTACATTAAAGGTTAGGAATGTGTGTATATTATATTTAGGACGAAAAATGGTGAATTTCCAGAAATACCCAGACATAGGTAACTGTAGCATTCCGCAATCGCTCTCAATATTCCCTGATCCCTGAGGTTGTGTCTCGTTATGCTCTACCTCTATGCCTTGTTCTAGCACATTCGCGATTCTCTGCATGTCACACTTCCGATATCAAGGGCCTGAAGGATACTTTCGAGAAGTGTATCTGCTGCCAGCTACCATTTTGTGCATTTCAGCTCCTTTATGCTCCAATTAAGCTATGTTCTTCAGTTCTTCTTAGCAAAGATAGATCTAAGCCATATGTACCTGTAATATACACCATTTAAAGCATAATTAGCCTCTAATTATGAGGTTAACAACATAAACTCATAAGAAAAGAGTAAGAAATGAGTGCAAGTTCTGCATTCATCAGAGGTGTTTATGTACATGTAATTCTCACTGTGCTAGGATAGAGCCTATAGGATGAGGATCAAGTCTACCTTGGAAAAATAGGTTCCACTTTCGCTCAGTGCAGAGGAAATGTCAGAATTCCATGTAATAATCCACATGGTCTTATTGTCAGTTATGATCTTATTCCCGCATATGTATGTTAGGTGATGAAAGGTTTTATAATGCTTCTATTCATGGTTTTAAACATGCCTTGATCATTCATATCTTGTCATTACTGTATTGATTATGATTATGTGTATTGCTATTTTATCATATGTTTCCTTGATGTTTGGCATACCTACATACTATACTTTCCACATACTAACACATACTTCTTTGCCTATATTATTATTTAACCACGTAAGGACAGACGATAAGACTATTCCTCCATTTCATTGCTAGAATTGGGTTTTACTTGAAGACTGTTGGTGAGTTACTATGCCTTTCATGTTAAGACTTTATTGCTTCATTGTTATTCTGTCTTGAGGTTGAGCTAGTAGCATATTCTACACCCCACCATTATCTATGATGTTGTGGCATGTTTTGGACTAAAGATATTGTAATTCCCCTA
Organism: Solanum medicagineum; assembly: GCA_026153255.1. Lineage (NCBI taxonomy): Eukaryota > Viridiplantae > Streptophyta > Magnoliopsida > Solanales > Solanaceae > Solanum > Solanum medicagineum. The sequence continues at coordinate 7,326 of JAPFFP010013386.1, forward strand.
GTGAAGACTATGACCTAATATTGATATGTTCCACTTGTTTATTCTCTTATGTGTTGCTTACTTTACCTTATGTATAGTTATGATATGAACTCGGCTTGGATGGGGAGACCTCGGGTGTTGCATTATCCGTGTCATGATTAGGTGATGTCGCCAAAGTTAAACCTCCTTTTTAGAGGATAGAGCAGTCCCTGTCAAGAAATACAACCTAACCAAGGTTAGGGTCGAACCCACAGTGGAATACATAGACTCAAGACAAATTTCACCAATATGCAATCCGAGTAGTTAACTGACTCAATTCTCCAAAGGGGGGTTTTGCAATAAAATCAATAATATAGAGCAGCTTAGGTATTGTGTTCCCATTATTCCCCAACTTAGTATCACCGAATAACCTAATTCATGTCTAGTGTATAGCATGCAAGAAGGTGATTTAAGTTCACCAAGCCCTTTGGCCAAAGGTGAGAGGCGAATATAACTATGCGATTTGGCTCATCTCCATAGTATGTTATACTAACCATTACCTATTTGTCCCAGTATAACCTCCCCTTGGCCCAGTTTGATTGATTAGACGAGAACACATCAATTGAATCCTATTATAATTTATCTCTTTCCCTATTTATTACTACCTTGGTCAAATTAGTAACAGTAGGCGAGTTCTAATGTTGTCCACCACTAGAAAATATGCAAAACAAAGAGAGTTAATTAATACATGCATATACACCTTCCAAGAATTGTGAATTATCTAGTTTTACTTTGTTAGTTCTTCATGGCTCCCATAACCCTAGTTATGGATTTAGCTACTCATGCTATGTGTAGATGAAGAGATAATGAATTGAGAAGACATAGTTATACACTTGCACAATTGAATTAAGATCAAGCAAATCCAAAGACAATTGGAATCACAAGCTTGAAGATCAAATTATACCAAAACTTTTCTCAAAGACTCTCTCACAATTGTCTCTCTCAAGTATGGAGTTCTCTGAGTAAAAACCCTAAAACTACTAAAAACTGACATGTCTCTTTGAAAAATAACCTAGAAGACCTATTTATAGTAATTAAAAATAAGTCCTAAACAAATTATGAAAATTGGTCGACACACTCCACGAAAGCACTCTACGACTTATAATGTCTTCTAAGGATCGTAGTTGGGGTCTCGTATTCAGCTACTGGAATTTTGGACTTCTCTTCTATGACACCCCTATATGACTTATAAAGTGGTTTATGACCTGTAAAGGATTTCGTTTGATGAACTTCCTGCAAGTCCACTTCTCTGATCCTCAAGGCATGAAAGGTAGTCTACGACTCGTAAATTGCTCCACGATTCATCTACATGTTCTCTACTTTAGTAAATAGCCCATCACTGGAAATCCTTACAAATTATAAGCTGGACTACAACTTGTAGAGGGTCTCATACAATAGCAAAAACCAACAACTTCTGCAATTCCTCCCCAAACCATGGCCAACCTGTAATCCTGCAAATCTAAACACAAAAATACATAAAACCCACAAATATTGCATTGAGAAAACACAAAGTTTTAAGCATCAAAAGTGTTGCATTTTAGCAGCACATCAACACTCTCAACTTAAATTTGTTGCTTGTCCTCAAGTGATGACTCAATCTATATAGACAACATAGTAACATACAGACCTCACTCAATGGATCATATAAATCCCAGACTCACATACCCACACCAACTCTTCAAAATAGGATTAAATAATTATTTAGCAAACCAAGGAAGATGTGCTTGTGACATCACTATGACAAGCAAAGGATTGTCAACAGTCCACAATCACTGAATAAGTCAAATGCTAACAATGCAATGCAAGTGCCGTCATAAAAAAGGCCCATATATGATACTCAATGATAATTTTATGTTTAACCTTGGGAACTGTGTAAAAACACTCACTCTCACAAAAGATATTCATGCATAATGACTAATACCATAGGCTTGCCCCTATACTCATGACTCAGACCTTCAACTAACTGGACTAGGATTACTTTAAGGTTTTCTAGGCTTGTAACATAAGCTTATAGAGCTGTGGTATGATATTTTGGGAATATAATGACTAAAGGCCCTCCTTGAAACTCTGTTTTTCTATAGTTTTTCCAAACAAACTTAGTTATTTTCACCTTATTCAAGCTTTTCTAGGTGCTTTTTTTTTCATTTTTTAGTCTTTCGCTTTGTTTTTACATTTCATTTTGCTTTTTAGCTCTTCTAAGGACTTTTTTATTTTTCTTGCACCCAGTACATGATGTTTCTTCTTTTTCATCTCATTCCTAACTCACCCCCTTATTTTTCTATCTTACCCTTATACCAGTCACCCCCAACTTAGGCTTTTAGCCTGTGTAGTGCACAATATCTATTCTCCGAACCAGGGCCACTTTTGGCAGCCACCCTCAACTTAGACTTTTAGCCTCAGTCAAGGTACACAATGTTCAAGGAAAGACCAGGGCCAGTTTCAGGATTTTTCACTAGACAAAGCTACGTTGGTTAGGTGTTTAAAGAATAGGTACATGTTAGGCTCAAATATTTTGAACAAGGGATATAACATCAATTTGGTTGATTATTTTTAGGCTAAAGTGAACTATTTAAGAAAAATGGCCTAAGATCCTTTCCTAATCCAATCAATCTACAATCTAACTTAGAGTAACAAGGCAAGTTCTGAATTAGCACAAAATACATGAATCTAGCAATATAAGCTCACACTCTCATAGAACAACATGCATTATCAACAAAAGACTCACAGATCATGTTTTTGTCTCAATTTACCCTTACTTATCAGAACAGATATTGTCAAACACCTAAATATACATGGTTGCTATCTAACTACCAATCAAAATTTTTGGTGGGTATCATTTTTCAAAACAAAACACAAAATATGCTATATGCCACAAGTATTGGTACTATATTTTACAAATATTATCGAAACATCCTAAACATGTCGGTTCAACAAAAAATAAATATCCACAGAGGAAAAGAACATAGGCAAGAAAACCTTGAGATCAAAAATTGAGTAGTTATGGACCATAAGCTACTCAGACTTCACTGACGCCCATAACTACCCACACCCCATTGAAAAAGATATGTATTGTCCCCAATGCACAAAATCACAAAATAAATCATAAGGGGTCAAAAACATACCTGGGCATCTAAGTGCCAGTCTCTGGCTGAGCCTGGTCACCCTCCTCCTGCGGGGTGGTCTGCTCAGCAGTGGTATTCTATCTGAAAGGGCCAACACCCCTCACTTGCTCTGTCTCTCGAGCTCATCTCATCTCGTCATTAAGCCTCGACTCCCTTAAAGCAAGCTTGAACTCCTCATCCTATGTGAGTTTTACGCGTACGTGTCTCTCATCTGGATCATCACCCTCCATGAGGGGTCTCTTCCTATGAGAAGGCTGGTTAGCTCATCAGGGGCAAATAAATCCACCACTGGAACTTGAGGTGTAGTTGCTAGAAGTGCAACAGGTGATGCGAGTGTTGCTGTCATGTTAGCTCAAAGCTGCTGGATCTTTGTCTGCAGGGCTGACAAATCTGAAGGTCGGGTCTCGTTCAATCTCCTTTGTGCCCTCGATGCACCACCGATTGGTGAGGGCATCCAGTGCTGCTGATGATGATGGTGCAACAGAGGAATCTGCATATGTTCTGTCCTCAGAGCCCTTCTCAGAGCTAGAGTCCTCTCCGAACGACGTTATCTTTGGTAGCCCGCTTGCATCATTGTCTCCCTCCTCAGACTAGGGAGTGTGAACAATAGGACCTGACTACGCCTAGCTTTAGCGGCTGCTTTGGTCTATGGTAAAACAGCCTCGAGGTCCGGTGAAACATCTAGGACCTCTAGTGTACCACTCAGCTGAGTGGTCCACTTATTGTCTGAAGGCTCATCCTTGAGCCTTCTCCTCATAGCCTGGATCTCAGCCCGTTAACCTTTTGGGGCCATATTACCTAAAACATAGACAGAAACACACCATGGTTACCTATAGGGGCGATTTGGCTGACCTACTAATGTATTTTTAGCCTTACTTTACCAAGCTGGTGATGCAGCTCCTTGCCCCTTTCACTTGGGCCTTATTGAGTTCAAATTGGTTTGGCCTTAGCTGCCCATTTCTCCCTTTTCTCCTTACCTAGTTTTGGGCCCAATTAGTCAAGTGGGTTGTGGTGTACTTGGGCCCTTTTATTATTCATCTTGGGCTGAAAATAAAGTCCATTTACAATGTTAAAAGATGGGTTAAAGTTACACCCTTAACTCGGACTTTATTCATAGTGGGACTTGGACAAATTCGACGTCGGGCCTCGTCTCCGTTTAGCTAGCAATTTAAGCTAAGCAAGTAGGTGACTCACCTGCTAGCTTACTAAGTCCTACAAGCACCTCAATTCTCTCACTTTTGTTTAGGGCCGTGATCTCCTCAATTTGACACAAAACATGTATACACCAACCCTCTTAAGCGTTAGACGCACATATCGTCCTATAACATGAGATGCAAGCACTTTAAAAAATGGGCTCTAATTTGACCAAACCATATCATGTTTCATTTGAATGGAACTAGTATTGTAAGATGTGGGGTGTTACATCCTCCCCCCTCCCCCTTAGGAACATTCGTCCGCGAATGTTAGCACAATTGGATAGCTTAACCAAGTTTAAACCTTTACTTACACAAACCTTTGACAACACATTAAGTATTCAATCACACGTACCTATTAGTGTCCCAATTCTACATGTTGAACTTCCTCTTTAGCTTCAAATAAGCAAGGGTATTTTTCTTTCATCGCATCTTCGGCCTTCCATGTTATTTCTTCTGCTTGCTGGTTCCTCCAAAGTACTTTTACTGAAGCTATTTCTTTATTACTTAGCTTCTTAACTTGACGATCTAGAATAGCAGTAGGTACCTCTTCATATGTGAGATCTTCTGTAACCTGCACGTCTTCAATAGGAGTGATACGGGATGGGTCACCTATGCATTTTCCAAGCATTGAGACATGAAAAACGGGATGAACCACTGAAAGCTCTTGGGGTAGCTCTAGTTCATATGCAACCTACCCGAACCTCTTAATAATCTGATATGGCCCTATGTAACATGGGCTCAGTTTTCGTTTCTTACCAAATCTCATAACCCCTTTCATTGGAGACACCTTTAAAAATACCCAATCCCCTACTGAGATTTCCAGTCCTCTCCTTCTAGCATTCGCATATGGTTTGTGACAACTTTGGGCAGTTTCTAGCCACTACTGTATTGCCTTAACTTTTTCCATGCAAATGAAACATGACATGGTTTGGTCAAATTAGAGCCCATTTTTTAAAGTGCTTGAATCTCATGTTATAGGATGATATGTTTATCTAATGCTTAAGAGGGTCGAGTGTATACATGTTTTGTGTCAAATTGAGGAGATCACGACCCTAAACAAAGTGAGAGAATTGAGGTGCTTGTAGGACTTAGTAAGCTAGCAGGTAAGTCACCTACTTGCTTAGCTTAAAATGCTAGCTAAACGGAGACGAGACCCGATGTTGAATTTTTTCAAGTCCGATTATGAATAAAGTCCGAGTTAAGGGTGTAACTTAAGCTCATGTTCTACCATCGTAAATGGACATTATTTTCATCCCAAGATGAATAATAAAAGGTCCCAAGTGAACCACAACCCACTTGACTAATTGGGCCCAAAAATAGGCAAGGAGAAAAGGGAAAAATGGGCAGCCAAGGCCCAACCAATTTGAACCCAATAAGGCCCAAGTGAAAGGTGCAAAGAGCTGCAAAATCACCAACTTGGTAAAGTAAGGCTAAAAATTCCTTAGTAGGTCGGCCAAATTCCCCTTATAAAAAGGGTTTAAAACAGCTCTCATAAGTCATTTTCAACTTGAACAAAATAAATCAGATTGCTCTCCAAGTCTTCTCTCAACCCTTTCTTAACTTTGTAGAGCAGCCAAAGGAATCTTTTACGGTTCTTAAGGAGGACCTCAACATTGAAGGTAAAGGTAAGTGATTATAGTTGTGTGTTTACTAAGGTTTCTTCATGAAAAACAAGAGACTATATTGGTTAGGTATATGCTGAAAATTTTGGACAGCATGTGTTCCAAGATTGTTATACATTTTTCTTGTTTATTTGGAAGCTTTTCTCTTTTTAGTTGAATTGATTATGAAGGGTGGCTACTGTTGTTAATGAGTATTGGTTCTTAAAAGATGTATAAAGGCTGCTGCACTACTTTTACAGTCTGAAAAAGTGAGTTCTTATAGGATATCGCAATTGTGTACTTAATAGGAACTTGTGGGTTGTTGGATACGAGGCTATTGCCTCACATCCTAAATGACTTCTTTGGTACTATTCTTAGACTGTTTTAAGTGTTTTATGTATAGATGTGTTGTGGACAGTTTGGGTAAATTTTAAACAGGTTTGGAATTGTCGACGTCAAAATGTGGCAAAGGGACATAACGTTATGCCGCCTATTTGTATGTTGCGTAGAATTGTTGTGTTGTGCTTTGTGGGCTGTTGTAACACTATAGCACTAGACCAGGCTGCACATGATGTGTATATGAGAATATGTATTAGAAAATACTATTAGGGGCGGAAAGGTTGAAAGAATATGCTTGGGTTTATAAATATCCGTTTGCTGCCCGTATGCTGTTTTTTATGATATTGGGCTGCCAAAATATATCTATTGGCTGGTAATGCTAGTTCTGTAACCTACTATGTTGTAAATAAATATTTGGAGGAAGGAAGGGTTATCTCGAGATAATAGCAAGGTCGTATAGCGAGGTATATAAGGCTACTTGATTTCATATTATTTGGCATGAAACATAGATCCCTCTTTGGCACATAAAGACACTTACCAACTCTGACACAATTATTCACCGTGTCTCCACTCTTTCTTCTGTCACGCCCAAAGTCCCGTTAGGGCGGACTGACACCCGTTGTCGGTAAGGCCTGAGGATAACAACCTGTATCTATGCACTTTCTATACATATTATAAGGGATTTCTACGTTTGACATGCCTTTAAGAAAATAAACAGTGATAATAAGCAAAAAGAAAATGCATGTGGCTAGGCCGTTGGAGCCACGGTGTTTAAAGTACGAAACATGACCACACTTTAATGTATATAGTCTTCAAAGCCTCTAGATAAGGAAAAGTATCTGATAAAGGTCTACACAGGCCCCGCCTCGACTAACTATACAATACAAAAATATAAGCTCTAGACACACAAAACTCTTAAGCAACCTGGAGCTTGGTAACAGCAGCTAGATATCCTGTACTCCTACTGGGGGATCTACTAGCACCTGTACCTGCAACATGAACTATGCACTATTGTAGGATAAGAGACCACCTTTAGTTATACTGTGGGATCATATAGTTTATGTTCTTACTTTACCTTTACTGTATAATCATGCATATTATGTAATAGAAATGACCAGGTGATCAGTGGTAAATCTATATCAAGATCGGCCATCTAGGCTTTTCCTTTGGCCCCTCGGGCTACCCCCGTGATAGGATCGACCCTGGCTAGGTGATGCTTCCGCCCCTTGGGCTACCACCCATCAATAAGCAATATACTTTACTTTATCTTTCAATTACCTTTGAGATGATTCTTTTGGTGGTCGTAATACTGGAGCTGTAGGACTGTAGATACAACATATGATATGTAAATAATCTCAAAAGAAAACACCACAATGAAAGGAGTAAGTTACACAAATAATGAAATGCATAGGAGGTAGAATAACACATGAAATTTATTTAGTAGAACGAGTTCGTGTATCTTGGTAACCAAGTATGTATGAAGATTTAACGGTGACCATGTATGGGATCATATGAACATTTGAAAGAGTTGAGACATGGTTAATAGTTGTGTCGGAGTTGGTAAGTGCCTTTATGTGCTAAGGAGGGATCTATGTTTCATGCCAAATAATACGAAATCAAGTAGCCTAACATACCTCGCTGTACGACCTTGCTATTACCTCGGGATAACCTTTCCTTCCTCTAAATATTTATCTACAATATAGAAAAAAATCAGATTGATATATAAATAATATATCAACCCCGCATTTTCTTGGCTCCATGTATTTTTCTTTTACCATGTGTTTCTCCTTTTTCTTTTACCTTTTCCTGTTTTACTTTAACTTTTTCCTTTTCTCTTTTTGACTTTAACTTTTTCTTTTTTCCTTTTTGACTTTCTTTTTCTTTAAATAGGACACATGTATTCATATATTATTTGTCGAAATTGGCTGATGAAGAAATTACCGTCGATACCCAAGGTTTTCCGTGTATATAAGATAGATGCTATCTTTAATTATCAATTTTATTTTATTTATTTATTCATTATTGTGTATATTATTGACGTGTGTCGAATTTAAGATGACCCTCATGTCCTTATTCATTTTATTGTTTGTGTATATCTTGTGATTATTACACTTATGTTGTATTATGTATCTCCTCCTCAAATTAAAAAAAATAAATTCAGTCGGGACTCGCAGTTGTGGATTCTGAAGGGTGTGAATACCTTCCCTTCAGAATAACTTAAACCCTTACCTAGAATTTTGGTTCGCAAACTATTTTTGTAAATAATTAATTATCCTTAAAATTAGGTGGCTACTCCCGAATCGAATTATTTTTTCTAAAATCAACACTCTTTTTGAAAATTCTTTTAATTATTTCTTATGAGTTGCCGCAACGTTGCGCCTACGGGATGTCAACTGAATGGCGACTCTGCTGGGGATATTTTGAGGTTCTAACAATTATGAGTTCGTTTTTTCAAATTAAGGAGGATTCTTTTTTATTTATTTATTTTTGTATTATATCACATATGTATATATATAGTTATTTATATGTTTATATTGTTTATATTCATTCAGTTTTTGTTTACTTATATGTACATTATCATTGCAATCATGACATGCTTCTACTTACATTGATTTTATACATTTAAAAGAACAATTTTGCTAACTCGCAGTCCGTCTTTTTTTATACATTTGACCCATCTTGGAAAAGTGATAATTTATTGGTTCGTGATGCGTCAAATGGTTGTCATAGGTTCCAACCTAAGTCGTCCGCTTAGGCCCTAGTCTGTCAAAAATCTATTTTATCTTATATATTGTGTTGATTATGTCTATTGTATTTATTTATTTATTCATCCATTATTTGTGTAATTATTTGTATATTATCATTGTATTCATGGCATGTTATTTGTTACTTATATGTATATTGTATTTTTATTATTTATTTATTTTAATTTTGTCATTTTTATGCATAACATTTTTCACCATCTGACATTTTTTATTTTTTTACTAAAATGACGGTTATGTGGGTTGCAGCCGTTCAATCCAAATTCCATTGGGGTGCCCTGACAAAATGAGCTGATCTTGCAGGGCCAACGATCGTTAATTTCCCCAGCCAGGTTGTCCGCTTCGGTCATTGGTCCACTTCAAATAAAGCCCACTCTTAGTAAACCTAGGTTAGAGAAAAGCCAAATCCCTTATTTAGGAGCATTTGTGTACAAAAATTGCATAATTTATTCCATGCCTGTATATTTAATATTGTGAAAGTACATGTGTTATGTTTGAAAAGTGATTTTCCAGTTATAATCGTTTGAACTTCGTTTGACCTGATTCCCATTTTTATGGTAAACATAGGTGCCATAATGGTTCGGTCATATTCTCCATAAGTTTTTCTAAAAAATGGG
>JAPFFP010013397.1:0-16979 GCA_026153255.1 Solanum medicagineum
TTTAAGGTTCTTTGTGGTTTAGGATTAGCACTAGTGCCTAATCGGCACGAGTCACGGCCCGGGGTGGGGTCGTGACACATCATCAAGATAATTAATTCTCCATAAATTCTAAGCTTCTTAACCCGATTTCTTCATCTATTCATGAATCTCTAAGAAAATCTTAAATCATAACCTAGGTTTACAAGAAAATGAATTCAAGAATTCCAATAAAGGATTTCTTGATTTGTCCTTTTCAAGAATTAGGGTTCTTCATTAAGAACTCTAAAGATTCTAAGTCAAGAATTCAAGAAATCAAAGAGAAGCCCTTCAATCAATATTTTTCTCAAGTTCTTCCACTTTAAGGGAACTACAAAGAGCATTTCTTTTCTCAAGAACAAGCATCAAGGTTCCAAGATCAAAGATTTTCTCTAAGAAAGCTAGTATTCATAAAATTTCGATTGTAATATCAACTTTCCAGGTATGTAAGGCTATCGTAGCATTGGATTGAGTTCGTCTATGGGCCCCACATCTAAGTTTCCTTTTTAGTGAGTATTGAATTGAGAAGAAAATCTAGTTTTCGAGTTCCAATTGAGTCAATTCTTCTTCTATTGAGTTTTATATAATTATGTTGACGTTAATATTATTATTTTATTGTTGTAATTATTGTTCGTAATTACTTTCCCATGAACCCTAGTTGAGCTAATGATTATGGCTTTCCCATGAATTATTTAATATTGAGATTCATGTTTTTTTATGCATTAAATAAAATATTATATATTAAAAAGTTTCCAAAGTGCATGAGCATTGCTTTTGAAAAAGTTTGAGCATTGAGTCAAAAGTTGTTTTGATAAAAGAGTTTTGATGAGATATGCATGTCTTTTGAAGCATACTTATTTTTATGAAAGAACATATAATTTGTAATTGAAAGTACTGATGAATTGAGATGAAAGTGTATTGATAAAAAGATTCATTGAGACTTGATGAAATTATTTGAATTGTTGATAGATAAGAGCACATATTTTGGGAGAAGTATTAGCACTGATTTTGGGTAGGAATTGAAAGAACTCAAGTCCCATAAACTACGTAGCCAGCGTAGAATCGAGGCCTAGCCTCTCTTTTCCCAAAAGAGGAATTAATTTGTGGATCCAATAATTTGAATTCTCCCTTACTCTGGAAAGGTATTGAACAATTGTGGCAATGGCAATGCAAAGCATTGTATCATCATTTGGTCATATAGTCATGGTTGTCGGTTAAGAAAACTCCCTAATAATGAAAATTGAATTTGATTTGATGGAATTGCATACGATTGAGTCGATTTGAAAAGTATTATTTAAATTAATTTTTTTTAAAACTTGCATATCATATTTGATTAAGTTGTGCTTTGCTCTTGCTATTGAGTTTTCTCTTGAGTTTATCCTATTCTGCCATTTTACATACCATACATTCTACGTACTGACGCCACTCGGTGTCGCATCATTTCATGATTCAGATGCAGGTCTTAGGGATCCTTAGCAGACATTTCATTGAAGATCTCTTCAGTTTCATACAATGGCGAGACCTCCTTGCTTTCAGAGAAACCTTACATTTTAGCTTATATCATTTTTATTGTCTTGAACATGTCTTGGCACCTTCTTTTGAGTTGATAGAGGTTTCATAGAATGAGGCAGATAGAGTAAAGTGGAGTCTCTCTTACTCCTGTATTCAACTTTAGAAAACTATTATTATTTACTTGAGCTGAAATATTAAGTTACTTTTTTTTTGTAAGAGATACCTTGAAAATTATTTTACATGAGAGTTTGAATGTCCACTTGAGTACTTTCTTTTATTTCATTAAGTCTTCCGCTGATTGAATACGTAAATTGAGCCAAGTGGCTCGCTTGGGAACCAACAATGGTTTCTAAGTGTCAGCCACATCTAGGGTACCTTCTCGGGGCATGACGAACTTGGTACCAGAGCACAGAGTTCAAGTGTCTTATGGATTCTATGAAGGCATGTCTAGTAGAGTCTTTATTATTGGTATGAAGTGCGCCACATCCATAATAGGGAGGCTGTAGGACATTAGGAATTGTCTCATTTCTTTGATATTCTAAATCATGCAATAGAGCTATTACCTAAGAAACTTATGATAATTCATGCATTGCTCTAAACCTTTCAACTAGTCTAATCTATGAGGTGATAGAATTAGTAACGTTCAGACCCTCGCCGATGAGTTCATCGTGATAAAATAATCAAAATGGTAAGGAGACTACACAATACATGAGAGTAGCCAACTAGTATGTTGAGTTGATTGATTCGAAAGAACACACTCTTATTCATCTGAATCGTGTGCTCGAGTTAGATCAAGATGTACTTCAAACTCTTTTATCCAAAACTTGCTTCCGATATTATCTGTGAGAGAGAAGGTTATATCTCTAAAAGTTTAATGTTACCACTTGAGAAAGTGTAATTTGAGGTTTTATAATCGATGAATAGAATTGAGTCATCCTAGAGTTAGAAGGATGATAGGGGAAAAGATGAGAAAGGATAATGAGAGTGATGGTTGATTGAAGCTTGTAACTATAGTTATGTTAAGTGATGGGGTGATGAACCGATTATCATAAGCTTTTATGAAAGAGTAGTAGATACCATCTAATTTTCTTAATGAAGTATAGAGAAAGAGTTATTGTTAGGATGTGTTAGAGTGTTCTCAAACTAGAAAGAGGTTTATGTGGATGTGTTATACTATTCATATTAGTATGGGTGAATTGTAGATGTTGAATAGGGGAACAAAGTACTTTCAAGGTGATAGATCTAAAACTGAGCCTATGACTCTGAAGGGAGATACACATGAGATTTATAGAGTTATGAACTTAGTTAGGTAAAGAGGTACAACGAATGGGTAAGTAGCACTTGATTTGTGAAGAGGGGATATGTTGATTGATTATTCATTGTGAGATATTAGTGGGCCTATGTTCCTCTTGAGTCTCCGAGTACTTGAGTAGGGAAATCCTTGATTGTATTTGTGCCTAATGATGATATTGGAGATAAAGTTCCAATTTTGGATATTGAGTTAGAAGTCAATTTTTTAGTATGAGTATTTGAGTATCTGAGTATTTGAGTTTTTGATGATATCTATGCTTGATAGGTCTTCAAGATTACTCATCATTCGAGGATGAATGATCCCAAAGGAGAGATAGTATAACACCCCATTTTTTAACCTAAGATTGAGCCATCCTTCATATGATATAATATTGTAACCAATGATTCTTAATTAAGCACAGGTGTTAAAGTCAATTTCTTAGTGTGATAATAGATTTGAAAATGAGCTAATGTCACGATCCAAGCCTAGGGCATAGACGTGACCGGCGAATGGGGAACCCGAAGGAACCCCAAACAAGCCTCATAGCATATCATTACACATCCTTGGTCATGGAAGCAATTAAATGATATTTGAAGAATGAGAAAGGGCAAAAGGGGTGAAGGGAGAACTTATCGGAACATAGAGTTAAGAGATAATATAATCAACTCATAGAATAAATATATAGTTTTTTCCAACAACACCTCTACTAAATAGATAATGGTGGGAGGTCAAGACATACAACCGGGCTCACCCTCATAGCCATAAGTATATGATAAAGTAAAGGGAATCTTAATACATAGTGTGAGAGAATAGTCCTTGGCCTCGTAATGGAGGATTCACCAAAGGCTAACTTGAACAATCTATCTAGCCACAAGAATTATCAATAGGAGCTCCGGTCCCTACATGGTGATATCATTAAGCAAGAGTATGAGTTAGTATGTTTGAATGTACCAGGTATGTGGGATGCAATGCAATAATAGATAGGCATCATAATCCAAAATGCATAACGATAGGCAATAGGCATAATATACCAATATGACATGTACGATCAATGCATAAGTAAAACATGTTTAAGTAAATCATGCTCATATAGAATATCATATGTGAAGAGGAGACGAAGCTAGATTGCCAAGGTATAAGCCGCTTGGGGTTGGTGATGATAGCACCCATCACCCTAGTGTGTGAGATACAAACCCCTCATCAAGGTTAGTGATGATCGCACCCATCACCCTAGTGGTTGAGCATTCAACCCCTCAACTAGGTTAGTGATGATCGAACCCATCACCCTAGTGGTTGAGCATTCAACCCCTCAACTGGGTCCCCGAATTTGAGCATGGTCTACCACAACACTTTAGATAGCATTCATCATGTACATAAGCTCATTTCATCATCGTATAGTCAATCATATCATATCTCATGCTTTAGACCTTCATTTCCTCAAGAAATCATAATCGGACATTTTGTCAAACACCTTGGGGGTGTGTAATGGGGTAAAAGAGCATGCAATTTAGAGATTCAATCATGTAGGAAATTTAGTGGTAAAACCTTTAATCAACATCTTGCAATACCCCCAAGACATTCATATCAAAATCCCTCATCAAATCCAGCATTAGATCCAAGATTTGAAGCTCAAAACATGCTAAAACAACCATACTTTCATGAACTAAAATCACTGTGCAGTAAATTTCTCAATATACAAGACTCACATGTAAAATCAACTTTAAACAATGCATTATTAAATAAAACAGGGTTTAGACACCATGGGTGAAAGGACCCAATGGTTCAACACTACATACCTTAACTTTTGTGAAGTTCTTAAAGAAGACTTTAATGGAGATTTGAAGCTTGGGTGAGATCCTTGCAGAAATCCTTGAGATTGCTCTTGAGTTTGGGACTTGAATTAGGGTGAAATTTGAGTCTAAGTGTTTGAGAGGATATTGGGGAATATTGAAAATAATATAAGGGTGAAATAAGGTTGAGTATAAGTAAAAACACGTATGGGAACCCTTGGGCCCAAGACCAGAAAGTGTTGGATCGAAATAAAAAAAAGGGCAAAATAACACTAGTCAGCGTCATGGAGGCGACACGGATGCTCACTGGAAATTTGCATTTTCTGCACGAACGAGTTTTACAAAAATGGGCATAAATCCTTCATCCTTATTCGGAATGAGGTGAAACAAAGTGCATTAAAAATCTAAGTGAAAGGGCTTTAAGTTGGTAGGTCGTTTGCCACTAATTCTTTGTGTGCTAAGAGATATGTCCCTTCAAAGTTGACCCTCCTAAATAGCGTTTATTGCGATTTTTGAATTTTGATATGGTTGCTCTAAAATTTGGGTTAGACCCATTCGCCACTCAATTTGACTCCCTAAACAAGAATATGAAATCGGATTTTTGAAGTTCCAAATGGAATTTTAGTTATATGGAAAAAAAGATTTCGGGCACTTTCGAGGCACATTTTCGGGCACTAGAATAATCATGAATAAATCAGCCCCAACATGAATGCAACATTATATTTTATGCATCACTTTCAAAATCTCATTATAAATGTGAAATCATCATAAATTGCCAACTTAAACATGAATGCTCATGAATGACCTAGGGGCAGAAATATAGGACTTGGAATCATAGAAAGGAATTGGCGTGTCATCATAAGCTTGAATAGAGTGAAAGAGATACAGATATTTCTCCTCCATGCCCGCTGTGGCTCCCTGAAAGACACATATGAATAGACAACTCTTCCTAAAGGGCCTTGAAAAACATTACATCATTATCAATTAACTTCTTCGCTCATCCATCCAAAACCCCCACCGGGACCTTCTCTTAAGCCAACTTACCCTCCTTAACACCCACAACCTCAAAGTGTCCTATAACACTAAATTCACCAATACATCACTTCAACCTAGAAGCATGAGGAGCTGGACGAACCATATCTACATCCATAGGCAATTCCCAAACTTATGCAACCTTATCAACCTCCCTCTACACTCTATAAGGACTCACAATCCTCAACTCAATTGTCAATCTTAAATACACCTAACCCACTTGGTACCATAGCCATCATCTCCCCCTTGGGAGTCAACCTGCACTC
Source organism: Solanum medicagineum (assembly GCA_026153255.1). Classification (NCBI taxonomy): domain Eukaryota; kingdom Viridiplantae; phylum Streptophyta; class Magnoliopsida; order Solanales; family Solanaceae; genus Solanum; species Solanum medicagineum. The sequence continues at coordinate 5,907 of JAPFFP010013397.1, forward strand.
TATCATTCCATCACCCAAAACTTCTAACTCTAATAGGGCGAAATCGAGGCCTTGCTTAATCTATATCTCCCCAACCAAAGAAGATTTGGAGTCATCAAGAACTCTATATTACCATGCTCAACGTCCTCCAACCTAATCCCTCAATCTAGCCAAACAATGGACCACTCAAGCCACCTATTTGCTACCATCATCAACACATGCTAGGCTACTTAGGGTATCAATCATAGCACTAGCCTAACCGGGAAAGCTTATGCACATTCATACCATATTCCGTAAGGGGCTCTAACCATCTTCTAGCTTCCCAAAATGCCCATCTATCATATTTATCAATCGACCTATCATCCTCCAAGGCTTGCAATACTACCCCCAAATAATTCACAAGCTCTAAATGAATCGATACCTCATCACTACAGACCACCACAAACATATCAAGGTAGGGTTTTAAGACTCTATTCATGAAGCCCATAGACATGGTCAATGCATAAATCAAGCAAACATCTCCACCAACACTCATAATGCTCACTCCTAATCTGAAAAGATACCTAGGGATATCACCTATCTGCATCCTCTCTTGGAGACAAAACCCGACCCAAAGATCAATCTTAGGGAAATGACTAACCCATTGTAATTGACCAAATAGATTATCTATCCTTACCCATCATATCACAACCTTATGGGTTCTACACTCATAAGAAACATGCTATGTAAGTAGCCCAACTACCTCAAGACCCTCATCACAACAAGCTAAGTCGTCATCCCACAAGAATACTTATAATATGCATATACATACTCTCAAAGAGGCAATAGTCATTTTCCAAATCATTTCAATGCACAATTGGGCTTAAAAGCCAAACACCCATCATAATAATTCATACTTAGGTTCAAATGCCAAAATCATAATTTCATAGTCATAATACTCATATATAGGAATGACCCATTCATATACAAAATGGTGCAAGCACCCTAAATGCTTAAAGAGCCAAAATCAAAGACATATATGTAATCACAATATTTTCATAACCAATCTTTTATCAAAATCATACCATAAAACGAAATTGGGCTTATCCATAACATAGATAATCCATAGCATAATCCGTGTACATGAACACATATGCTATGAACAATGAAGAAATGACATAGGTAATTAAGACTCCATTTAGAATCAATATTTATATTACGAAGTTGAAGTGAAAACATAATTAATTTCATATTTAAATTTATAGTGTAATCTCTCATGCACAAATCATTCAAAAAGGGAACATGCATACTTATAGCATCATAAACCCAAAGTAAATCCCCATATAACAGTTTAAGTCACACTGAAATCATCAAATATACACTACCCATGCATCAATAGAATTTTAGGAATCATAATATTCAAACCTCAAATTACAATAAGTAAAAATCCATGTAGGTTTTCTTGAAAAATAAATTTTTGAAAAGGGCATAACTTCATACTTGCATAATCATAGATAATTTCATGAATTCATAACATACTGATAGCCTATATTCATCATGAAGTCACTTGACTTGTAAAACATACACATATCTTGAGAATTCTTAACTTGGCATTTCATCAAACACTTGGTAGGCACATATGAGGACATATTCAAATCATGCTAAATGCAAGAGTATAGATCATGAAATAGTGAAATCAATGCATCTTAAAATCATGTGAATCAGCCCACCAACATCATGGTAAAACCCATCATGGGTAACTTGTAAATCATATCAAAACTTCACAATAGCCCGTAGATTTCATAGCTTGAATCATGTATAGTCTCAATCGACAAAGACCACTTTATAGAATAAGCTCAAAATAGATATTTATGCATAATCAACAATATTTAACAAAACCCTAACATATCTCATGCTTATATTTCATAATAATAGATGCCCATAAGAAAGACATCCTGAAATCATGCAATTTTCATAAAAAGAAAGATTTGGCTTCATCGGTGAGAGGAATCTATGAATAAAACCCATATACACATGAATCCTACTAGCACCAAGGGATAACAGAAGAAATAGCAACTCTTGGACCTATCAAATCACCTTACTCAAACGTCGGTCACAACATGGCCTTACCTAGGGTCAACTAAGTCATAGGGGCAACAATAGAAAAGAATCTACTCACAATCCCCGGCAATAGCCCACTAACCCAAGAGGCTTCTAATATCCGGTGAAGTCAAAGGTCTAGGCTACTCTTTAATCACCTTCGTCTTACTAAAGTCCACCTTAATACCATCACCCGGCACCACACAACATAGGAAGGCAATCTCTTACCACCAAAATTCCCATCTCACCCACTTAGCACCCAACCTTCTTCCTTGAACTCGTAGTACTACCCTCAAATGATCATGCACTACCTCATTAGGGAACGAACCACATTATCATCACCGAAACCACCAAAAACCTAGTAGGGTAAGTACTAGAGATCTTACTCATGAGACTTATTGGCATAACCGGTGTGCTAGTCAACCAATAGACACTACCCCAACTTCAAACATCGAAAAGGGACATTCAAGGCCTCATCTATCACTAACGATAATTCTATAAAAAACCAACTTAGATTCAACACCTCCAATTCTCAAAAGATGAAAAATGCAACCCCTTAGAGACCAATTGTACCTAAATCATAAATGGACCAACCTCCCTTGCTACCACTTGACAACCTCCCACTCAAAGATGGGTTCATTAGGGAGTTGGATCCTAACTCTATGGGTCTCACCATCCATGGAGACACAATATGCATGCAACTATTCCATCCCAGGTACAACATCAAAATCCACTACATTAAATCCAACAACCCACAAAGCAAGACCTAATGCAATACAAAACTGGATCAACATCGATGAACTTTCTAGCAACAGTATACCCAACCAAGAGAATAGACACCAAAGATCCACACAACCACATGGGCACACAAGAATCCCCATCATCAACCAAAAGAAAAGAGAAGAATTAGTGAAACTCGGATCCATTAAAATCAAAACGTTCTACTTACCTTCCTTCGCCTTCCTCCTTGAAGCGGCATGATCAACGAAAGGAGCAAAGAACATTCATTAGAGGGGAAAGCCCTATCTCGCTTCTAAAGCATGACATAGACCATGAAGAAGGGATACATCTCCTAAAACGTCCCATAGCCTCCTACTCATAGTTGTGGTGCACAACACAACCATGAATAAGACTCTAATTGATGTGGTGTGTTGGACTCCGAGGATCTATCAACCTAGTGCTTTGATACCATCTTTGTCACGACCCAAGCCTAGGGCCTAGATGTGAACGGCGAATGGGGAACTCGAAGGAACCCCAAACAAGCCTCATAGTATCTCATTACACATCCTTGGTCGCGGAAACAATTAAATGATATTTTAAGAATGGAAATAAGGGCAAAAAGGGCTAAGGGAGAACTTGTCGTAATATAAAGTCAAGAGATCATAGAATCAACTCATAGCATAAATACATAGCTTTATCCAACAACACCTCTACTACATAGATAATGGTGGGAGGCCAAGACATACAACCGGGCTCACCCTCATAGTCATAAGTATATGATAAAGTAAAGGAAATTTGAATAAATAGTGTGGGAGAATAGTCTTTGTCCTCGGAATGAAAGACTCACCAAAGGCTAACTTGAACAATCCATCTAGCCACAAGAAGAATCAATAGGAGCTCCGGCCCCCTACATGGTGATATCATGTATGCAAGAGCATGCGTTAGTATGTTTGAATGTACTAAGTATGTGGGATGCAATACAACAATAGATAGGCATCATAATCCAAAATGCATAACGATAGGTAATAGGAATAATATAGCAATATGACATGTATGATCAATGCATAAGTAAAACATGCTTAAGTAAATCATGCTCATATAGAATATCATATGTGATGAGGAGACCAAGCTAGATTGCCAAGGTATAAACCCCTTGGGGTTGGTGATGATAGCACCTATCACCGTAATGTGTAAGTTACAAACCCCTCATCAGGGTTAGTGATGATCGCACCCATCACCGTAGTGTGTAAGTTACAAATCCCTCGTCAGGGTTAGTGATGATCGCACCCATCACCCTAGTGGTTGAGCATTCAACCCCTCAATTGGGTCCCCCAAATTTGAGCATGGTCTACCACAACACTTTAGATAGTATTCATTATGTACATAAGCTTATTTCATCATCATATAGTCGATCATATCATATCTCATACTTTAGACCTTCATTTCCTCAAGAAATCATAATCGGACATTTTGTCAAACACCTTGGGGGTGAGTAATGGGGTAAAAGAGCATGCAATTTAGAGATTCAATCATGTAGGAAATTTAGTGGTAAAACCTTTAATCAACATCTTGCAATACCCCCAAGACATTCATATCAAAATCCCTCATCAAATCCAACATTAGATCCAAGATTTGAAGCTCAAAACATGCTAAAACAACCATACTTTCATGAACTAAAATCACCGTGCAGTAAATTTCTCAAATATACAAGACTCACATGTAAAATCAACTTTAAATCATGCAATATTAAGTAAAAGAGGGTTTAGCTACAATGGGTGGAAGGACCAATGGTTCAACACCACATATCTTAGCTTTTGTGAAGTTCTTAAAGAAGACTTTAATGGAGATTTGAAGCTTGAGTGAGATCCTTGAAGAAATCCTTGAGATTGGCTTGAGTTTGGGACTTGAATTAGGGTGAAATTTGAGTCTAAGTGTTTGAGAGGATATTGGGGAATATTAAGGATGATATGAGGGTGAAACAAGACTAAGTATAGCTAAAAAAATGTATGGGAATCCTTGGGCTCAAGACTTGAAAGTCTTGGACTGAAATAAGAAAAGCAGGGCCAAAATAACACTGGTCCGCATAGCGGAGGCGACGTGGATGCTTACTGGAAATATGCATTTTCTGCATGAATGAGGTATACAAAAATGAGCATAAATCCTTCATCCGAACTTGGAATGAGGTATAACGAAGTGCGTTGGAAAGCTAATTCAAAGGGATTTAAGTTGGTAGGTCGAGGGCCACTCAATTCTTTGCGTGCTAAGAGATATGTCCCTTCAAAGTTGACCCTTCTAAATAGCATTTATTGCGATTTTCGAATTTTGATATGGTTGCTCTAAAATTTGGGTTAGACCTATTTCCCACTCAATTTGACCCCTTAAACAAGAATACTAAGTCGGATTTTCGAAATTCCAAGAAGATTTTTAGATATATGAAAAAAAGATTTCGGGCACTTCTGAGGCACTTTTTCGGGCACTTTTTGGGGTCGTTTCAACTAAGGTCACATGAACCCTGTAGTGTGAAGTTAAGTTAAACTTTCTTAGCGATTGAGTTTTGATGTAAAATCTTATAAAAGTAAGGTGGACCATGATTCTTAAGTTTTATATAGATGCTATGAACAATTCCTAAGTATTTAAGGCATATTAGATGTGATTTCGAGTCATAAAAGATCTTTGCATCAAGTCAAGTCCAAAGAATTTCGATCGACTAAGTTTTCGAATAAGTTGATAGAAGGGTCAATTTCAAACGATCATATCTCCTAAAATAATTAGTTAGGTGGTTTATAATATATCAAATTAAAGATTTTTTTAATTATCTTTCCAACACATTTAATTTCTCATTAATCAGAATTTGGATTAAAAAGTTATGACCATTTTACTAGAGACGTGCAGAGCCAGCTGAAGGTCCACGACAAGTCCGTGGCGGAGTAGACACGAACTCTTATGGACAAGTTAATGACATCTTTTTATTATTTTTTGGGGGTATTTTAATCCTATAACCTTTAGGAGTTTATTTTAATGTCCCTAAACACATAGAAATCAGTTTTTTCATAAGTAAAAAACCCTCTCCTTCACTCCTAAGCGTAAATGCTTAAGAATCATCAAGAAAATCATCAAGTTAGGGTTAGCTTTCAAGAGTTATCATCAAGGTGAGTAATTCTCCATAAATTGTAAGCTTCTCAACCCAAATTTCTTCATTTATATATGAATCTCTAACAAAATCTTAAATCATAACCTAGGGTTTCAAGAAACAAATTCAAGAATTTCAAGAAAGAATTTCTTGATTCTTCTTTTTCAAGAATAGGGTTCTTCATCAAGAACTCTAAAGATTCTAAGTCAAGAATTCAAGAAATCAAAGAGAAGCCCTTCAAACAATATTTCTTTCAAGTTCTTCCACTCTAAGGAAATTACAAAGAGAATTTCTTTACTCAAGAACAAGCATCAAGGTTCCAAGATCAAAAATTTTCTCTAGGAAAGCTAGTATTAATCAAATTTTGATTGTAATATCAACTTTTCAGGTATGTAAGACTATCATAGCGTTAGATTGAGTTCGTCCACACGCCCCACATCTAAGTTTCCTTTTTAATGAGTATTGAATTGAGAAGAAAATCTAGTTTTCGAGTTTCAATTCATTTTTTTTAATTTTTATAAATAAGAGGGTTGCTATTTTCAATGGTGAAAAGAAATAATCATAGAGAACTAGAGAGAAATAGTGGTAGTCTTTAATTAAAGAAAAATAGAGAAAAATAGACAGAACTTGCGGTCAAATTCAAGAACTTTTGAGTTTATAAATAAAATATTTTCTTGGAATTATAATTAATCTTTTCAATAGGAAGAAAATTGTCAGAATAATGAATCATTATTCATGATTTTATGATATGGAGTAGTTGTTTAAAAAATTTCTTGCTCTCAGAATGTAACTTCTCCATCTCTAAAATCTGAAGTTTTTTTTTTTTTTTAATATATAAATATCATTCACATGTAACACAACTTAGGACTGCTTCAGTGGGGTACATATGTGTGTGCTATTTAGTGATTCAATGATGTTGATGAAATAAAATATGCATAACCAGGAATGAAGATAAAATCGAAAATCTTTTGTACTTTGGTAAACAAACTCATAAAGTAGATTTAATAATAAATGATTGTAAGTCCTACTTATCTTCTGCAACTACTTATCTCATTTATAAATTAGATGTTGAAAAAGTAAAAATGTACTTGGAGATTTATCAGTAATAAGCTTTAAATTAAGGATCAATTCAATTAAATGAAATATATTAAGAATAAAAATAAACACTTTTATTTTTATATTAAGATCATTTTAATCATTTCAAACTTGAAAACACTAAAACAATTTTTCCAAATTTCTTAATTTAATTAACCAATTGGCCAATACTATAACCAAAAAGATATTTAGAAAGTCTTAAGTTTTTTTGTTGTTGCAAAAAGTATTTAATGGTGATTGAGTTTGTCATTGTTACAACCTGATTCCTCATGCCATGATAGCGCCTATCATTACTCACCAATAGACAAGTCAAGTTATAATCTAGAACTGTAAGTAATGAGTGTAAGGGGTAAAACTCATGGAGTCTATCCATATATCAAATATAAAGAAGAAAACATAGGAATAACTGATAATAAACCCTCCCAGAACCTGGAAGTCAAAAGTATGAACTGATATACACTTAAAATAAAGAGTTTAAGTATCAAAAGTGGACCAAAATACACAACAGATCTAGCTAGTCTCAAAATATACACAAAAGAAGGGTTAATAAGCTGAAGGAAACAAACTGATCCAAAAACACCAAAATGCTCATCAATCCTGGTCTCTGGTGTGGGCTATTGCAAGCTAGATTGATCAACACTTGTGACTGGTGCTCGGACCTACATCACAAAAGTAGATGCAAAGTGTAGTATAAGTAGTAGATGAAAAAGTACCCAGTAGGCATCATAGCCCGACTGAGCAGACTAGGGAAAAGCAATATTAAAAGAGGAATCAGCCCTAAACAGGAGTCCAATAACAATTGTTAGTTGGAAAAAGGGCTTTTTGGGAAAAATCAATTTAAACTAAATTAACTTAAGAAAAATTATTTTTGTGAAAATAGAGTCGCCACTTAATTTTTTAAAGAAATTAAGAAAACTTAATTTTTGAGATTTAACAGAAAAATTAGAGAAAATAGGTAAGAATTCAAATGTCCATTTTGATAAAATATTAATCACTCAAATGGCTGCTAATATGTGCTTGTACAACAATTAAATTTAATTGACTAATTATCAGAAGAATAGTTCAAAACTAGTAAAGCTTTAAACATATTAAGTAAAACTCTATTCAAGCATTTTAAATAATTTCTAAAGAATGTAAATTTAGTCAAAATTGCCTAACGTCGAAAGAGAACAAAATAAAAAGGTAATTTAAAATTTCTAAAATTCTAAATTCTACCAAAACTTGACTAAGAATAAAAATCGAGAAATTTAAAGTTTTATTTCAAGAGAAACACTTGAAATACTTTAAGTGACCAAAATTCAACTTTTTTAAAAGAAAAATACTTAACATATTTGGAAACTTAAAGATTAAAAAAATATTTGTGAAAATAAGTAGCAGTTTGAATACTTTAAGGGATTTCCAATTTTTTTTATTGGCCAAAAAATGACTAAATTAAAAAATAAAACCATTTAAAAAAGTCATTTGACACAAAATGGTTTGACTTTGAGAATTTTTAATTAAATTAAATCAAATAAATAATAAAAGTGTTTGAGGTCAAATATCACATAAATACAAAGAATCAATAACTATAAGACAAGTTTGAATATTAGGCTTGGCAGACCCAAATTTTGACTCTGTCCTATTCTACTATAATATTGTATTTTAGGTCTGCCTTAGCCCATTTCTACCCTGCCTTACTGTTGTAAATTATGACCTTTTGGTCATTTTTCACCTGTATATCATCACGGTAGATATATTGTATCAGTGTATATACTCCATTTTTCCTTGTCTTCCACCTGTAAATTTACCAACTGATCTTCCTGGGCTGTTTCTATTGACGATTTGGGCTTTTGGGCCATTTTTATTCATGTATACATTTAGGTGTATATACATTATATGTCAGTGTATATACATTGTATATCAATATATATCACCTAATTTCCACTTCCAACCCTTGTAATCAGTGTCCTCAAACATGTAGGTTGTTCTCCTCTTTCAACCGAATGAGATGAGGTTGATTTGAAAAGAGAGTTGGGCCTGTGTGCCCCGTCAAAAAATGCAAAGGCAGAGTTCGAAATGAACCCGAATCATTGTCACATGCAACAAAATGAAAAATAACTTAGTGGCCATTTAAATGGATAACATTCAATAGTATAGTAATATGCTCATTATGGAACAAATGAACTTTAACCAAAATTTAACCGTAACAACAATGTCACTGAGATTAAAGAGCGATTATTGCCGATAGTCTAAGCTCAATTTGGACAATAACTGCAGCAAATATGAAATACACGCAAGAAATCGTTGCAAATTTTATAACGAAAGCATCACTGGCAACATTTTTAATTTTAATGCATACAAGCTTCATTGCAAAGCATTGAAGCAAGAAAACCTACCGATACTTTATCCTAGATAATAGCAAAGATTTTAACGTGGACAAACTAAAAAAATATTTTAATCAACTGGCTACAATAAGAGAAAAGAAGAGATTAATATATGTCAGTAAACAAAACATAGCATGGAGCATATTTCACCAAACACTTGTCCATCCGTTTATGAATTCCAGACTTGAAAGCATAGTAAGAGTAAGGAAATGAGCATAAGTAGTGATAAAAAACTTGATAATTTAGAAACAAGGGCATGGTAAAACAATGATGCAAAGATGGGTCAAAATAAAAGGGTTCTTCTAGATCAAATTTGAGATTTCAAAACTAATCACGTTGTCAAAATTTTCATCCAGTCACGTTTTTCAAGAATATTGACCAAGGTCAACCACTGACCAATTTAGAAGGATAAAATGCAAAACTCATTACAACTCACATCAAAAGCCTCAAGTCTCAAGCGGACCATACTTCTAGCCTTATTTGACCATTCCAGAGCTGATTGAACTGTCAGAATTCTATTCTGAAACTGTTTACCATGTTTTGCATAAAATTTCAATTTATCAAGGTATAAGGCCTTCCAAAACATAGAAAATTGCATAATTCCCTATTAAACGACCAGGCAATCGTGCTACCAGCAAGTTATAAATGACCTGAGGTCGCTATTGGAACGCTCTAACGGTGAAAAACGCGGTAAGAGCAAAATGACCCAAAGGATCATTATAGTCATTGCATTCAAAATCTCTAGCTATATATAAAAATATTGGTTAGAAATACTCATATTTATTATTATTGTTAAATAACTGGTGCAAATTTTTTTATTTATTATAGTGAATCAAATTATCTCAAGTGGTGCACCCATTTTTTGAACTAGTTTAATGGACCCACTAATATATGACTCATGTGTTTTAAAGTGAAGTTACTGTTGGGTTTATAGTTAGTGTGAATTGAAAAATGATGGTTGAAATATAAGAAAAATATGAGAGTAATAAAGTAAACGGAAATGAAGAGTCATTTCTCCCTCATTAGGAAAATAGAGGAAAAGTATTATCCTTATATTAGGAAACACTTCCTCTAAATCTTACAGAGTCAATAAAGAGGACCCCCTCATGTCGCCATTGTCGTTTTCTAAAGCTTCGACTTCGGCAAATGATGTGATTGATTGATAAATTTTCATAAATTATTTATGAATTAAATTAATTTAGGAATTATTTAATAATTAAATTAATAAGCAAAGTTAGTACAAGCTATTCATGTTATGATTAAAGTATGATTATTTCAAGTATTCCGTGAGATTTGACTTAGCACCAATTTGAGGTTTAAGATGGGGACTCGACTCAAGGGGTCCTTGTATAAAGTCTTTAGTCCCTAAACTATATGCCACCATAGGATTACGATTATTACCCTGCCTATACTAGTGGACCCATCTAGTTCATATTATCATGTTTGCTTTGCCTTGGCAAGTAGACCACACGTAGTAGGGCGGTGCCACATCCGATCACCTGAACCGAAGTGATGTCAAGTCTCAGAGTCCAAGTTGTAATTTCTTGGTCTATCCCGGTTGAGGTCACTTCCCACATATGCATGATATATATATATATATATATATATATATATATATATATATATATATATATATATATATATAGGTAAGGTGTGTTTTACACAATCGTATTATTTTAAGAAAATTCAATACATTCAAAATAAATA
>JAPFFP010013438.1:0-16977 GCA_026153255.1 Solanum medicagineum
ATGGATTTCATGATACCCAACTAAGGGTTTTATTACAATGTCAGTGGGTTGATTTTTGAATTGATTTTACTCATCTTGTTGTACTCTTGAGACGCATGATTTTGAACAAGTATCATGAACCCACCATGCGTTTGATGAAATTACATGACAAGAATTCTTAAGTCATTGATGAGCTATTGCAAGCTTTTTCAAGTCTAGTGTTTCAAGATAATTATGGGCTCTCAAGCATGTATTTTAATTTGTGAAAGTATCAATGATTCTAAAAGTGAACTATTGGACTCTTATGCTAAGTTTTATGCTCTTGTGAATTGTGAAGTGTACTAGAAGGGGTCATGAACCATATTGTATACCTTACCCTCTAGTACAAGGCAAATGTCCACATGAAGGGGTCATGAATCATGTTATATGCCTCACCCTCTTGCACAATTCAATACTATTTACTAACTCATGTCTACATGAAGGGGTCATGAACCATGTTGGATACCTCACCCTCATGAACGAATCTATACTACTTACTATCCTACATCTACATGAAGGGGTCATGAACTATGCTAGATACCTCACCCTCATGTGCGAATCAATACTACTTGATATCTTATGTCTATGTGAAGGGGTCATGAATCATGTTGTAAACCTTACCCTCATGTAAGACTTAAAACCATGTGCTATCCACTACCTACTGGAAGGGGTCATGACTCATGCTATATTTCTTACCCTCTAGAACAAGCTATTTGGATGGGCTATTCATGTTAACTTATTGTGTTAAATAAGTTATTCAACTATGATTATTCTCAAGAATTTTTTACCCTAAGCATTGAATACAAATGACATATTAAGCTTATGTTCATTGATTATGATTAAGCATCTTGTTTATTATGGATTATGATCCTTATTGGATTGCACCCTGCATAGTACATTTCAAAGTACTAACACATACTCTATACTTACATGATATTACCATGTAGGGACTAGCGCTCCTATCGACCATCCTCCACATGGCTAGTTCGGTTCAAGTGAAGAAAGCTAGTTGGTGAGTCCTCAGCTCTAAGGGCAATATCTATTCTCATTCATGCTCAATAGAGACTTGCTCTATATGTTTGGATACTTATCTTTTGAGGGTGAGTCGAGGAGTGTCTTGGCTCCCGCTCCATTCTATGTAGAGGTGTTATTGGATATTATGTCATGGCTGTCTATGTTTTTGGAACTTGATTCTACTTATGCTATTGCTATTGTTATGACAGATTTCTCCTTAGTCCCGCTTCCCGTTTTTCATAATTGACTCTTATAATTATCTTATTTGATTCTGCAACGAAGGATGTATACATGATATGCTAAGAGGCTTGTTTGGGTTGTCTTCAAACTTCCTATTCATCGTGTCACGTCTATGCCCTAGGTCCAGACCGTGACAATGATGGATCCATAAAATGATGTTGTGAATTAGATTTAGGGAGGCTATTTTTGCGGACCAAGATGGACCGTTAGTACAAGTCCTGAACAAGTATGATATATCCATAAAGTTGACCATCGTCCCTGTCTAATAATTTTCAATTAAGAAAATTTTTCTTTTTTCTACCCTCCTAACATCTATACTATGTCGTTTTGACTGTATAAATCTATCTATAACCCTGAGATCTTATTACAGACCTTTACAGTTCATACTCCTATGCATTATTCAGTTTTAGCCAAATGAGTCATTAGAAAGTGCTTGATCTTGGTGTTTCGTAAAGTTACTTCATGTGATTTCGTTGAACTTGAAATAATTGATTTTGATGTTATTCTTTGTACAGATTGTTTTTATGCATGATATATTTCTATTGATTATAGAACTCGAGTGGTTATGTTCAATCCCTAATGAGCTAGTCCTAGAATGAAAGGGTAGCAATTCCATGTTCAAAGGTATTAAAGCTCAAAAAATGATTTTCAAGAATTACATCTATCATTTTGTATGGGTTAGTGATACTATGTCTGAAGTCCCTAGTCTTGAGTCAGTCTCTATTGTAAATGAGTTTTTGTATGTGTTGCCTGGCAACCTACCTAGTGTTCCTCCTAAAAGGAAAATTTATTTTGTTGTAGATCTCTTTCCTAATACCATCCCATTTATATTACTCCTTACCATATGACCTCAGTGGAACTCGAGGATTTAAAGAATAAATTGAAAGACTTGTTGGATAAGGACTTCATAAGGCTAAGTATTTCACCATGTGGTGCTCCTATGTTATTTATTAGATAGAAGGATGGATTACTCTGAATGTATATAGATTATCAACAATTGAATAAGGTTATCATCAAGAGAAAATAGCCTATTCTAAGAATCAATGATTTGTTTGATCAAACTCCAAAGTACAATCTATTTCTCTAAGATCGATATCTGATCTGATTATCATCAAATAAGGGTAAGGGAGTGTGGTATTTCAAAGACAACTTTTAGAACAAGATATCGTCACTAGAGTTTTTGGTTATGCCATTTGGGTTAACAAATTTTCTTGCAACCTTTGTGGACTTAATGAATCGGATGTTCAAACCATACTTAAATATATTTGGGGTAGTCTTTATTGATGATGCATTAGTTCACTCACGAAGTGAAGAAGTATATGGGTCACTTGACAATTTTATTGCAAACCTTGAGAGATCATCAATTATTTGTCAAATTTAGTAAGTGTGTGTTTTGTCTAGGATCGATAGAACTTTCTAGTCACATTGTTTTAGTGATTGTATATGGTTGATCCTAAAAAAACAAAAGTGATTAACGATCAGTCTAGACCTTTATCTCAATCGAAAATCTAGAGTTTCTAGGTTTGACCAGTCATTATAGAAGATTTGTAGAGATATTGTCATCCATTGCATAGGCTTTTACTATGTTGACCCCAAAAAAGGTGAGTTTCGCTGGTTGAAAGAGTGAGACAAAATTTTAAATGTTAAAAGATCATCTTTGTCACAACCCTATTTTTCCCACGTGAATTTTAAAAAATAGAGTGTATCCAATTAAAGTAACTATTTTAAAAATGGAATGTATTCAGAGTCGCCACTTGAAATTGAGTTTTGATGTTGCAAGTCACCTTATATTGAATACCCCGATCAAAAGGAAATTGACCTTTTATTTTTTATGATCTGCAAACGCAAGATTCAGGCAAGGAATTCTATTGATCGAGTGGAAGGTATTAGGCACCTCTCGAGTCCCATGGTTATAACACGTCGCTTTATGTAGTTTATGACTTAGCTTAATTTTTGATATATTATACTTATAGATTGTACTAAAATGTTATTTACCCATCGTTTTTGATTTATTTGAAACTCATTTAAATTGTCTTATTTGACTAGTGTGTGGTGTATTGGCAGCACTGGTTTCCAAATTATTATTTTTATATGTCGCACAGAAATCTACTTTTAATCACTTTAAACTATTTTTGGTCAAGCTTGCTTTATCGAAATTTGTTATTCTTTTGTTGTTAGAATAAACTTGCTGTGATGGATAAAGGAAGATAGTAATAAAATAAAATTTTTAATATGTTTTAATTTCTTGTTTAATTATAAAATTTGAAGGAATTCTATTGACCAATGGGAAGGTATTAGGCACCCCTCGAGTCACGTGGTTATAGCAAGTCGCTTTATTGACTGGTTACGGCTTAACTAAATTTTGAATATATTATACTTATAGGTTCTACTAAAATGTTCTGTACCCATCTTTTTTTATTTATTTGAAACTCAATTAAACTGTCTGTTTTATTAGTATGTGATGTATTGGTAGCAGCGTTTTTCAAATTATTATTTTTATATGTCGCACAATAATTTACTCAATGCTCTCTAGGATAAGGGTTTGCATATTATGATTATTCCCCTAAATATGCTCCTAACGATTCAATTTAGAGAAAATTTATTTCCCAAAAATTGTTAAAAATTCAAAATCAATTTATAACGTCAAAAAGCTTTCAATTATTATTATTTTAAAAGTTAGATGTTGTGACTTGATAAGTGCGTAGTCTAGCAACAAAATGCTAATTAATTAATCAACATAAGCTCATTAATTAAGTATTCTAAATAAAATTTATCATCTAATAAGAAACATAATATAAGATATATATATATAAATCTTATTTTGCTTCATTTTGTTTTCTAAGGAAAATATTATTAACAATAGTGATAAAAATAACTCAATTCATTAGTTAAAAAAAAAGGATATGAGATAAATAATCAACTTTGTGCACTAAATAATATAATAACTCAATGGAACATTTTCTTTCATAATTTAATTCATAAAAAAATCATTTTAAAAAACCAATATTTTTGTCTTTGTCTGTCTTTTTTCTGTGTGGGTGTTTTTCTGTTGTTATTGTTTTGTAGTATATTGAAGTAAGTGGAGGAGTTATGGGATGTGAGAAAACTCCTTTTTTTAAAAAAAATAATAAAAAAAGTATTTTTTTACTAAATAAAATACATGTAAGAAAGAAATATCCACACATAAATAGAAATAATCACATAATATGCTAATTTTACTCAAAACTTAACAATTCAAACATACTTCAATTATACAATGTCAAAATTAAATAGATATAGAATTTGAGCAACTTTGTATCATTGGAGCACATCTTATACAATTGTGACTTCAAATTATACAAGAGAAAATCAATGTTACCATTGGTAAATATTAATTCACAAGAAGAAAATGACCATGACTAAGAGTCAGGAACCCGAAATCACGAAAGCAAACCTCAAACTCAACTTATTGTTTTCTCTAGGTGTGTTTTGGAGCGGTTTTTCTTTGTTTTGTGTCAAATGTTTTCTAAGTGTATGAGGTGTGTGTGTTTTTAAGGGGTGTGCGTATGTAGATGTGATGAGTAATTTTTCTTGTTCTTGATCTTCTGCTAAGTGTGGCCTCTTCTTTATTTGGTTGTTGCCTTTGTTTCTGTGAGTGTGCGTCGTGTTTTTGTGAGTGTGTCGTATATTTGCTGTGTAGTCTGGGTCAATTGATAAAATATGAGGGAGTAAAAATTATATGAGTAAGTTGGATTAATGGGGAAAGTTTAGGATTAGTGGGAAATTTAGGTTAATCATTATTTGTATTTTATTTTTTATTTTGAAAGGACAACTAAAAATATAAATATATTAGGAAATTATTTTAAATTAATAAATAATAGAATAGTTAACCAGCTAAAGCTAAAATATAATTAAGAAATAACTGTGAATAGTTGATTATTTATAAAAATTGAAATTAAAAGAAAACATATTTTTATAAATTTACTCTTCTTTAAAACAAAACTTACACTAAAATGCGACTCTATTTTTCGATATCTTTTCAACTCTTTTAAAATAAACTTATTACTAGACTAAGGTAAACATAAAATTATATATTTGAACCTAAAATAAATATTTGAATACTAAAAAGATATAAAACTTAACCTTGGTCAAACATTAGGTGTTCATATAATGCTCCTCTTTGCTTGGGAACATGGAGAAATTTCAAGAAAAGAAGTGAATATGCTTGATTTTTTGCCTAACTATTTATGACGAGGGTAGAAAAAATAAAGAGAATGCAAGAGTGACCGAGCTCTAGCTTTGGGCAACCTACATATCTCGGGTTATAAGAGAATCAGGTCACATGTAGTTCGAACGGGTGTAGAGACGGATGGATGGATTAGTGTCACGACCCAAATCTAGGGCGTAGGAGTCACATGGAAAATAGGAACCTGAGAGTCCCCACACAAGACTCAAAGTATCCATATTCACATCATTAGTTCGGAAGCTTAAAAGAATAGTAAACATATAGTTCTAAGACACAGGAAAATAGAACTCACGCTATGATGTTGTCATAAGGGAAAGGGAGTACGATGGATTCACATAACACGTAGCATATATATACTAAGGGGCGGGTAAGTATGACTCATACTATGGGGGCGATTCGGAACTTAGGATCTTTCACATCATCACATATAAATATATCATAATACTCATAGTCAATCCACAAAACAATAACCAATAGGTAGCCATATCCATTTGCATAATCTCCAAATAGAACACTTAACATATAATGCAAAAGAGTTTACAAGATGTCCAACAATGCCTTTAGTCATAAGATAGGACGGGGACCAAGACATACCCGGGCTCACCCTCAAAGCAAATAACATAAACAAAAGCACCATAGGTAAAGGAATTGTAGTTAGCCCTTGGAAGATAGGACTCACCACAAGAAGCAATATCAAGATCCTAGCTAATAGTCATATGGTGGATGAAGGAAGTCCCTCGGTCCCTACATGGTTAGATCATGTAGAAAAAAGTATGTGTTAGTATGTTTGAGTATACTAAGTATGCGGGCATACAATACATATGGCATATCAAACTTGAATTCAATGATAGATGGCAAGGACATATAATATAGAAAGAGATGTATAACCAAAGAAGAGTAGTATAACAATATGCTATGAAACTCATGATGCATGAAATGCCAAGATGCTCATATATTGTAGTGATGGACTACCGATAAATCAAATTCATGTGAGGTATAACATGAATTAGTCCGATGAAGACCTCCCATCGGTAGGAGAATATTAATTGCCAAGGTTAATTTACATCACACCTTACTGTAACTACCCGACCTAAGAGCCTAGTCGTCAAACGGCGAATGAGACACCCGAAGGTTCCTCACCATGTCATCTTACATATCATAAGCATTCATAGACATAAAATGCAAGGTTGAAATAGAAAACTAGGGGAAACGGGGCTAAGGGTCACAACTTAAAAGTCATAAAGGAACATAAGAACTGGATATCATCATAATATTTGTCTAATAATAACTCTAACATAAATTTGGCTGGGGCTAAGACATCTTCAAGCATACCCTTAAATACATACATAGCAAAAGAAATATATAGCTTGAAAACTAGAATGTCTTATACATCAATCTAGAAAGAAAAGTAGATTATTGTTCCAAACTAGAGTACTTACCAACTCTCTTCTTCTAATGATACAAAGCTAACCATGTGGGGGATATCGATGAGTATCGGTCCCCGTATGGTTAAATCATGCAGGCTCATGTCAATACTTATAGGTATGCAATGCGTTTCATGGGAATAAATAATAATATGATTCATGCTAAGTCTCATATTAAAAATCATACATTTACAAGGACGTTAGTAAGTCATTCATTTAGGAGAAATACCATTTCAACTTGTGAAACACTAAATCATAGGAACTCTAAATCACCTTTGAACATAACATAAAGGAAACATTTTAATTTATCATAAGATGACCTCTTGGGAATATGAGGAGAACTTGAACATATGTGAGAGAGACCATAACCGATATAAACCATGTGAGCTAATCCATGGAGTCCAGATGTTTTCCCTTCACTAGAAGAAAGGGGGAAATCACTTTGCCAGAGCGAACTTCCTAATGCTTAAGTGGATCCACTAAGCCTTATGTGAATCGAGTACTCGCCTCTAGTTGTTGGGCTAGGGTACTCGCCTCAAGCCCGCATATTTAGGGTACTCGCCTCTTAAGGATTTGGGTAATCGCCTTTAATCCTATTACCTATGGTGGCACAGAGTTTTAAGACTTGGGTAATTGGCTCTACTCCACTTGGTTCTAGATAGTGCTCTCACAAGAGTAGGAAAACCATAAGTCATAGTAACATATCAAAAAATCATTCCAAGTCATATGGGAAGGCAACTTACCCAATCCCCAACCTATTGATATCATAAAATCAAAGTCGTGGGATAGGTCCTTAGTCATACCTTAGATGGGGATCCTCTACCATCAACATTCATTCATTCTTGACTCCAATGAGTCTAGTCCCAAATAATATATGGACGAGAGTATAGTCATGACATGCATAAACTTGTACATCATAGTATCATAAAGAAGACCTTTCAATAATACAAAGCTTCCATATAACTTTTATGTGTTTCATAGCATACTTGGCATACTCTATCATACATAACATCCATGACGTATAAAGAAAGGAATTCATGATCTTATATAAAGTTTTATAATATTCTCATGAAGTCATAACATAAATATTGACTCTGAACATTTAGGACCCTTATGTTCTTACATAGCATGGATTGAGACTTTCTTCTTTCACAAAACATACTCTTCATCTAGCTTAGGTTCAAAACATGTGATTTGCATGCTAAAGACTCATAATCACAAAATACATATGATTCACACTTGATTTATATAAAATAATAATAAAGAGAGTATAACTTAATTAAAACTCAAGCAAGCAACCCTCCATCAACTTCATAACCTAAAATTTCATAAGTAGGGAAAATAAAAATTAGTCATGAAATTATGAAAATTACTAGTTACTCTTGTATAAGAGTATTCATCAATTTCAAATCAAGTTTAGGAGACCCATATCTCTAAACCCCTAGCTTCCAAATGTAGGAATTCAAGACATAACATTCTTCTCATGGGATTAAACATTATTTCATAATAATATATGCTAATAAATATCAATAAGTTCATAATATAAGTATTGTAGTCATTCAAATCAACCCAACATGATTTTTGTAGAACCCTAACTAGAAAGTCATGAATTTTAACTCATTATTCATCATAGGTCAAACCATAATACTCATACACTTCATATAACTAAGAATGCATCACAAAATCTGTGTCCAAAATCAATTTCTCAAGACTTCACAACATACATAAACCATGCATGAAATTTAAAGTAAAGAAACTTGAGCTTTGTGAAGGGAAGAGCTTCAGAAATCAAACCCATACCTTAGCCATAGGTTTATGGAAGAAATCACTAATTTTGTTGAAGAAACCTGAAACCCTAGCCTTATCTTGAATGAAGGACCTTGGAGAGTTGAAAGAGTTTTTGAGATTTATGTTTTTGAAGAATGAATTAGGATAAGGGTCATTAGGGGGAGTTTCAGACTATTATAGGGTGTGTGTAGGGTGTCAAAACAACAGGGGATTATGCTCAGAGTGTGAGGAAAGGTCAAAAAACCCCTTTCTAAAGTTGTCCAGACAGTTCCATGAAACCCCGTTTACGGACCATAAGTCATTCCATGGCCCGTAGAGTGGATCGTAGAAACGAATAACTTGACAGTGCTTCAGTAAAATGGGCATAAGTTTTTGGTCCGAACTCCAAATGTAGTGAAACTAGTTGTGTTGGAAAGATAATTCAAAGAGAGTTCATTTGTTAGGTACTACAAAACCTAATTCAGAGTGTGCTAAGAAATATGGTAATTTAAAATTTACACATATACGAAGTCATGCTAGAACTGAGGCGATTGGAATAATTTGCACTCGACTTGATGACAAAGGGGGTTGGCATTAGATGAGAGGTCATGGAAGGGCTAAATGAGGCTGTTAAGAGAATAGAAAAGATTAGAACTTCACTTTATAAAAATCCACTGGACAGGACCACGAGACCCCATTTACAGGTCGTAGATGGGATTCGCCTGATAGAGTTTCAAAAACTCCTTCTCTAATCGTCACACTACGATATGGTCTATGACATGTAAAACCTATTATGGGTCATCTGATGAGTCATAAATGAAATCCCTGAAAGCTCCCAATTTCACCAAGTTTACCTTCAATACACGAGCACAACTTGTGACCCAAGGAACTCTTTATGGCTTGTAGAACCCCTCGTACATAGATGACCTCCCAAACTTGAGTCACTGGAATACACACTTTGGACCCATGAAGAAATTATGACTTGTACATCAACATACGACCTGTAAGGCCTCTCCTAAGCACCATTGATACTTGAAAATTTTCTAGGATGCATTTTTCTTTTGCACCATTATAAGTTTCAAAACGTGTGCCCTTACACGTACAACCCAATCATTTGAATAGATGGACACCTTCCTTATGATCACATCATTTCAGAAGGATTTTCAAAATCATATCATATCATATCAATGTGTAACCATTCCTTATGACCTGGTCACTTTGATAATGGCTAGCATATACCTATGCTGGCACATAGTTCAATGAAAGGGAGAGGGCCTATGGAGATAGCCACACTCCCAATCCATCAGTGCTAAGTCAAAACATTCCATGAGAATACTTATAGAAAGAGCATTCATTTATTAGGTAGTACAAAACCTAATTCGGAGTGTGCTAAGAGATATGATGATTTGAAGTTGACACATACACGAACTCATGCTAGATTTAGGCAATTAGAATCATTTGCACTCGACTTGATGGGGGGGTTGGCATTACATGAGGGGTCATGGAAGGTCTAAATGAGGCTGCTAAAAGAGAATAGAAAAGAGTAGAACTTCACTTTATAAAAATCAACTGGACAAGACCACGAGACCCCATTTACGGGTCATGGTCCATTCCACTGGTCATAGATTGCAAAAACCCCTTCTCTGATCTTCATACTACTATATGGTCAATGACACGTAAAACCTATTATCGGTCATCTGATGAGTCATAAACAAACTCCCTGAAAGTTCCCAATTCACCAAGTTTAACCTTCAATCCACGAGCACAACTTGCGACCCGTAGAATTCTTTACGGCTCGTAGAACCCCTCATACATAGATGACCTCCCAAACTTGAGTCACTGGAATACACACTTTGGACCGACGAACAAATTTACGACTTGTACATCAACATTCGACATGTAAGGCCTCTCGTAAGGACCATTGATACTTGAAAATTTTCTAGGATCCATTTTCCTTTTACACTATTATACGTTTTAAAATGTGTGGCCTTACACGTCCAACCCACACATTTGAATAAATGGACACCTTTCTTATGATCACATCATTTTAGAAGGATTTCAAAAATCATATCATATCATATCAATGTTTAACCATTCCTTACGAGCCGGTCACTTTGATAATGGCTATCATATACCTATGCTGGCACATAGTTCAAGGAAGGAAGAGGGCCATTGGAGATAGCCCTAGTGCCCCCAATCCATCGGTGCTAAGTCAAACATTCCACGAGAATACTTATACATATACGTGCTTTCGAAAGAGACATTAGTCATTTCAATTCATTTCAATGCATAATTGGGCTTAAAGGCCAAACATATTTCATAAACATTCATAGTTGAGTTCAAAGCCAAATTATAGTACTAATTATGCTTCTCATGCATAGGATTAACTCATGTATAGGAATGGTGCAAGAACCCAAAATGCTCAATGAGCCATATCATAGACATTTATATGATCATATTCTTGTTATAGCCATAATATTATGAAAATCATACATATATGTCACAACTCAAACCTAGGGCTTAGACGTGACATGATGAATGGGGAACCCAAAGGAACCCCCAAACAAGCCTATTAGCATATCACTCACACATCCTTGGTCACGGAAGCAAAATAATAACAATAAGACATATAACTAGGGAAAGCGGGACTAAGGGAAGTCTTTGATAATCATAAAACATTCAAGATTCAAGCTCATAACATAAGTACATCAACTGTTCCAACAACACCTCTATATAGATTGGGAAGGGGCAAAGACACATTATGGGCTCACCCTCATAGTTTCAAGTGTTCAACATAAAGAGATAACAAATAGTAAGAATAGCGTAGCTAGTGTCTCCGGACATAAGGACTCACCAAAGCTTATGTTCCAAAATGCCAAAACTAGTCACGTGGAGGGTGCTCAAGAGGTGCTCCGATTTCTACATGGTAACATCATGTTGGCATAGAGTATGCGTTAGTACTTTTTAATGTACTATGTATGTAGGATGCAATGCAACAAGACATAAGCCAACATAGTCAAAATGCATAATCATAAGCAATGGATAAGTATAATATCAATATGGCATGCATGATCAATGGTTGAAGTAAAATATGCTTGTAAATCATGTAACTTGTATAGAACACAATACATGTGTGGGACCATAATTGTAGACCAAGCATCTATTATTTGTAATCCACGGCATGCCACCCCCTTGGAAGGTGATTGAGGTATCCACCCCTGAGCGTGGTGGTACGGGTATGTCACCCCCGACAAGGTGGTTAAGGTATCTACCCCTCAACATGGTAGTATGGGCATGTTCCCCCTCAGCAAGATGGTCGAAGTATCTATCCCTCAACAAGGTAGTATGGGCTATGTCACCCCCAACAAGGTGGTCGAGGTATCTACCCCTCAACATGGTAGTATGGGCATATCACCCCCAACAAGGTGGTTGAGGCATGTCACCCCCTCAACAAGGTGATTGGGCATGTCACCCCCTATAAGGTGTGGTCAACTTGCAACACTGTAGATACTTTTCATGAATTCAATGCATACATGCAATACCTTAATCATCATAAAATCACTTGACTTTTAAACCATGTAATAGACCATCAATAACTTGAGAATCCTTGTCAAGACATTTTATCAAGCACTTGGTGGGTATGTAATGCTAGTTCAAAATCATGCAATTCAAGAGTGAAACAATATGAGAAAATTGAATGTAAATCAACCCAGCAACACATAGTAAAACCCTAATTAAGATACCTTGAAATCCATGATCAAATCTCATAATACATCATAGTTTCATAGCTCAAAACATGCATAGTCTCAATAGACAAAACCAATTCGTAGTACAAGCTTGAAATAGATAAACATGTATAATCAATCAACATTTCACAAAACCCCAACATAATTTATAATAAAAATCCATAATATGAGATACCTATGGATGATAAAACTTGAAAATATGCAATTTTCATAAAAAGGGAGATTGGGCTCCATGGGTGGAAGGACCAATGGATGAAACCCACAAACCTCAAACTTGGGTTTTCTTGTGTTGAGCTTGAAGAGGACTTGGGGCTGAAGAGAATCCTTGAGGTACAAAGTTAGGCTTAAAATCCTTTGAATTTGAATGGGATATTTGGTTAAGTCTTGGAGACAATTTTGAGAGGGTTGATATAGAGTTGAAAAATTGCTAAGTATATGTGTTTTCATGCATAAGTGGGCATGGGGCTATGACTCCAAGGCCATTGGCTTGGAATGAAAAACGAAGGAAAACAATACATTGGTCCACGCCCTTGGCGCGACGCGGACCAGACGCGAACAACCTTCTAACACTAATCTGTGCCCCTGGCGCACTGTGGCCAGGACGCGGATGGCCACTGGAAATCGTAAATTAGCAAAAATTATTTTTCCATATGGACGCTCTAAAATTTGAGTTATACCTATTTCCCACCCAATTCCCCCCCCCCCCCGATCGAGAATATGAAGTTGGATATTTGATATCACGCATGCATTTTGAGATATATGAAAATTACGATTATGCACATTTCCGAAGCACATTTTTGGGGGGTTTCAATATCTTCCCCTTGGGAACATTCGTCAACGAATGTCAAAAAATCATGCATAAGATATGTAATCATGAAAATTTCAGCTCGACATGAATACGACAAATGCTTTTAAACTTCACTTTTAAAAAGTCTCAACATGAGTGTCAAAAATCACCATAAACTTGTCAACATAAACATGGATGTAGGCAAATTGACATAAGGGCAGAAACTTAAGACTTTAAATCATATAGGGGACTTAAATTTGTACCTTCAGCTTGAGTGGAGTTGAAGAGATATGGATATCACTTTCTCACGTCCGCCTCGGCTTCCTATGTGGCACTTTCAACTTGTTGGTTCCTCCAAAGGATCTTGACGGAAGCTATATCTTTGTTTCTCAACCTCTTCACTTGTTTATCCAAAATCTTCAACAAGGCCTCCTCGTAGGTCAAATTGTCTTCTACAATACTCACAACATCCAAGGGTACTATAGTACTTGGGTTACCCACTTACTTTCTCAACATGGATACATGGAAGACTAGATGAACTATATTCATCTCCATCGGGAACTCCAACTCATATGCAACCTTATCAATCCTTCTCTAAACTCTATAAGGACCCATAAACCTGGGGCTTAAGTTCCCTTTCTTGCCAAATCGAACCACATCCTTCATAGGTGAGACCTTCAAGTAAACCCGATCACCAACCTTAAAGTCAAGATCTCTTCTCCTCACATCGGAGTAGGACTTTTGTCTACTATGGGTTGTTTTCAATATCTTCCTTATCAACCTCACCTTATCCAAGGCTTCTATCATAAAATCAGGACCGAGCAAAGCCATTTCCCCCACTTCAAATCACCCAACCGGGGATCTATAACGCCTACCATGAAGAGCTTCAAAAGTAGTCATACCAATGCTTGAGTGGTATCTATTGTTGTAAGCAAACTCAATGAGTGGAAGATGCTCATCCCAACTACCCTTGAACACCAAAACACAATCTCTTAGCATATCCTCAAGAGTTTGGATAGTACTCTCGGCTTGACCATCCATTCGAGGATGAAAGGTCGTGCTAAGCTTTACCTTGGTACCAAGACCTCTTTGGAAGGACCTCCGAAAATGAGAGGTAAATTGAGCACCACGATACGAAATGATAGACAAAGGCACCCCATGCAATCTAACGAACTCATGTATATATAACTTGGTATAATCTTCGACACCATAAGTACTTTTGACGGGTAGGAAGTAAGCCGACTTTGTCATTCTATTCACAACAACCCAAATAGAGTCAAAATGCTTCCGAGTCTTAGGCAACCCAACCACAAAATCCATGTTGGTCTCTTCCGACTTCCAAGTTGGAATCTCTCTATCTTGGGCTAGGCCACTTGTCCTTTGATGTTCGGCCTTCACTTATTGGCAATTGTGACCTCCGCATATGAACTTGGCAACGTCTATCTTCATACCACCTCACAAATACACTTCCCTCAAATCTCTATACATCTTTGTAGAACCAGGGTGAATGGAATAGGATGAATTACGGTCCTCCTTCAAGGTCAATTCTCTCAAGTCATCCACATTTTGCACACACAATCTTCCTTGGTATCTAAGGGCACCATCTCCCCCTTGGGAAAAAACCTCTAGTTTACCATCCCATACAAAGGCCTGCAACTCTAGCAAGCAGGGTAATGATCTTGTATTTCCTTTTAATCCTCAATTAGAGAAGATTTAGAACCATCAAGAACCACTACACCACCATTATCAACTTCATCTAACCTAACCCCCAATCTAGCCAACCGATGAACCTCTCTAGCTATGTCCTTGCCACCGTCATCAACATGAGCTAGACTACCCATGAACACCCTACTTAGAGCATTGGCCACAATATAAGCTTTGTCGGGGTGATAATGTACACTCATATCATAAACTTTAAGGAGCTCTAACCACCTTCTTTGTCTCAAGTTAAGATATTTTTTGGTGAACACATATTGGAGACTGTTGTGGTTGGTAAACACATCAACATGAACCCCATTCATGTAGTGATGCCAAATTTTCAAAGCCAATACCATGGCAGCCAATTCAAGATCATGGGTGGGATAATTCTTCTCATACACCTTAAGTTGTCTAGAGGCATATGCTATCACTTTACCACTTTGCATAAATACACAGCAAACCCTTCCAACCCTTCTGGTAGAGACAAGATAGGAGTGGAGACAAGCTTATCTTTCAAAGTTTGGAAACTCTTTTCACAATCGTTGATCCACACAAATTTCTCCTTCTTTTGTGTCAATTTAGAAACCAGTTACAAACCTCAGGTAATAACCCGCCAAACCCAAGAAACTTCTAATGTCCAATGGAGTCAAAGGTCTAGGCCAATTTTTTAATCAGCTCCGTCTTCTTAGGATCGACCTTAATGCCACAACCTGGCACCACATACCCTAGAAAAATAACCTTTTACAACCAAAACTCACATTTTCATATTTTGCATACAGCCTCTCCTCCCTCAAGATTTGCAACACCACCTTCAAGTGATTCACATACTCCTTCTCACTATGGAAATAAATCAAGATATCATCAATGAAAACCACCAAAAATAAGTCAAGGTAGGGTTTAAAGACATTACTCATAAAATCCATAAATATAGTTGGTGTATTAGTCAACCCAAAGGACATAACCACAAACTCAAAGTGCCCATATCTAGTCCGGAAAGCCATCTTAGGAATGTCACACTCTCTTACTTTCACTTGGTGATACCCAGACAGAAGATCCATCTTAGAGATGTGACTATCCCCTTGAAGTTGATCAAAAAGATCATTAATCCTTGGTAGAGGGTACTTGTTCTTCATAGTCGCTCTATTAAGTTTCCCGTGATCAATGCACATTCTAAGTGAACCATTTTTTTCTTCAAAAACAACACCAATGCACCCCAAGGTGACTTACTAGGCCTTATAAAACCCTTCTCCAACACATTCCTTAATTGTTCCTTCAACTAGTTCAACTCCGCTGGGGCCATATGGTAAGGGTGAATTGAAATGGGTTGAATATCGGGAAGGAGGTCTATACCAAAGTCTATTTCTGTTATAGGAGGGACACTAGGAAGATCATCGAGAAAGACATCAAGAAAGTCATTAACTAACGAACCGACTCAATAGGAAGGACATTGGACTCAACATCCCTAACCCTCACAAGATGATAGAGATAACCCTTAGAAATCAACTTTTGAGCTTTAAGGCAAGAAATGAATCTACCCTTGACCACCACATCACAACTTTCCCACTCAAGGATGGGCTCATTAGGGAATTGGAATTTAACCCTACGGGTTCTACAATCAATAGAAGCATAATATGCATGCAATCAATCCATCCCAAGAATGATATCAAAATCCACCATATATAATTCAACAAAATCACAAGGCAAGGTTTTATGCAAAATAAACACGGGATAATTTCTATAGACTCTTTAGCAACAATGGACTCACCAATGGGGAAAGACACTTCATAAGGTTCACAAAACAATTCGGGACTAATGTGAAGCTTTTTAGCACCAAAAGGAATAACAAGAAAGAGAGGCACTCGGGTCTATCAATGCATATATATGAGAATCAAAAACCTTTAACATACTGGTGAGGACATCGGGCACCTCATCCACTCCTTGTCTCCCTTGAAGAGGAAAAAATCTATTTTTCCTTGGAGTACACCCTTGTTGGCCTCCTCTCTCCTTTTGACCCGTATTTTCATCTTGGCCTTATAGATGATCATCTTTACCTTTGTT
>JAPFFP010013449.1:5268-16977 GCA_026153255.1 Solanum medicagineum
GACCTCAGTTAGATTTGCACGTCTCTAGTAAAATGGCTATGACTTCTTACTCCAAAGTCAAAATGAGGCAAACTTGACGGTGTTGGAAAGAAAACTCAAATACCTTTAATTTGATAGGTTATGTGTCACCTAAATCTTCATATTCTAGGAGGTATGATCGTTTGAAGTTAATCCTTGTATAAACTCGTGCAAAAACTTAGTCAATAAAATTTTAACAATAATGATTGCTTGAATCATAAAATGAACTTCTCTAAATAAAAAACGAACATCATTATATCAAATCTAGTGCATATTTAAAAAATGTCTTTACTTTCCTATCTTTGCTAGAACGCCTTACAAAATAAAAATCAAAATTAAAATTTTCTTAATATCGACGATTGTTCACTAAGATTCCAAACACATGTACATTATATCAGAAGTATAAAAGAAAAAAAAAGTAATATAGAGTATTAACTATATTTCCTAAATAAGTTATAGGTGTTATTTTTATTGTTTAATGGATAGGTTCATTTTTGCTAACCCAATAACTAATAGTCTAATATAAAGTATTAATTACCTATAGTCTTTAACATTTCTCTCTCATTTATTTTCACTGATTTCCACTGCTATTAGAAAATTTATTTCTAAATTTCAAATCCATTCAAAGTCGAAGCAAACAGATATAGTATTTATTTATACAAATCAAATAATTAAAAAATATAGGAAGAATCTCAAAGAAAAATTGTTAAAATAGATTGAGTAGCCTTACCTGAATAACACAATTAGTATACAATAAATTCAAAGATTATATATTTCATGAGAAACGAATTGAATTTGTAAAAAAAAAAATTATTCTTGACCAAATATGTATTTACACAAGATCGAAGATGGCAAAGTAGAAACAATAATTTGAAGATTAAAGGATAAATGATGCAAAGGCATCATTACAGGTAAAATATTGTTATGTCCGATAGATTTTTTTAAAAAAACTATTTATTTGATAATAATATATATCTTAAATAATTAAATAGTGCACTTTTATTTATACATTATTTCTACACATTGTAATATGAATTTATATTATTCATACACTTTAAAAGTGTTTATACAGCTCATATATATTTTTGAATATATACTGTGAATGATGTATATATTATGTGTATA
Source organism: Solanum medicagineum (assembly GCA_026153255.1). NCBI lineage: Eukaryota > Viridiplantae > Streptophyta > Magnoliopsida > Solanales > Solanaceae > Solanum > Solanum medicagineum. Next base: position 6,412 of record JAPFFP010013449.1, read on the forward strand.
ACTATTCAATAACGTTCATGTTCAAAAAAAAAAAAAATAAATTGATACATAGTGCAATTATACATTATTTTCTATGTATATAGAGTGTTTTTACTCCTCGTATACAATATGTGAAAATATTGTACAATTTATATATGCACAATGCTTTTGTTTTTCAAAATCATTATTACTTGCTAACGTCAATTTCAGCTAACGAAAACGGAAAATCAAACTTGTATAAATAATTGTTGATCTGAATTCATGTATCATCATGGGAATATTTGAATTCAAGTACAGTGCCAACAAAAATAAATATTGATTGACTGCAATTAAATGGTAAGAAAATAAAATCGTCAGTAAAAAAAAGTCGATGAGAAAGAGTGGACATTTAAGGATATTGAGTTAATGCAGATATTTCCTTTTAAAATGTGTAAAAAATAATAAAAATGAACTTTTCTGGATTGTATCTGAAAAGGGTTTGGAGAGTATATTGTACCCAACAAAATTAAGAATGTATATCCAGCAAAATCACTTTGTTAAGCCATTCAAATGAATATTGTATTTGAAAATACTCTTGAATTGTATCAGTGTATTTAGTAAAATTGAGAAAGTATATCCAATAAAATTGAATATTTTATTAATCCCTCCAAATAAATATTGTATATTATACATAACTATTTATCCTAAAAATTATTGTATCTAGCAAAAATAAAATATATTTATAGAATTAGATTGATCAAAGATATACAAAGTATCTAATTAGATTGGGCAAATAGTACAATAAGACTTGGACTAAGAAATACAACAATGATATATCAGTGATACAATGCGAATTAAGAAGACTGTATTTAAAATACAACACTAATTTCAGGAGGTTCTATATGAGATACAATCAAAATTTAGAATTATTGTCACATATTAATTATCAAAATTATCACTATTTATAAAATCAACATAAATCAGTAGCATTATTTATATATATAAAAAAATGTTCTCTTGCTATAACTCGAATTTTTTTGATTTATCACATAAATCTATTTCACAACTCGGCACGAAAGTAAGAATTTTATAGAGAGGAATTGATATGTATGTACAAATCCTAAATAAAATTTACAAATTTTAAGAAAAAATTACATCAAGTGACAGTTCATAATATTTTTTTAAAAATCATTTTTCAAACTTAATTTTACAAAATTACTAAAATAGTCCAATTCAAATAAAAGAATCATATTTAATGTAATTGGTATATTAGCTACTGTGTATTGTGTTGGGCTTCATGCAACAGAGTGAGCAATAAAATTTTAGGAGGAACAAATAAAGCAAAATAGACACCAAAAAACTTAATGTGGTTCACCCAAAAATTTTGGGCTAGGTCCATAAATCAACAGTTCTACTATATTTCTTCTACTACTACAAATAGTAGACACAAGTGTACAATTTCCTCTACTATTACAAATAGTATGCTCTCAGAGAAAAAAAAAACCAAAAATAGTGAACACACTATTTCTTTTAGGAAAAAATATTTCCTAAGCGCACACTCTAATTTTTCTTCATAGACTATTTTATTTTATAGTCTATGGTATACCTCACAGAAGAAAAATACTCACTTTCTTTCTGTGACTCTGTATTTTTTCTCTCTTCTGAATGTCAAATGAAGGAGCTGAAGAGCTCCTTTTATAGGCAAGATTTGCCTACAATTGGTATGCCATTTTTGGCAGTTGAAAGGTAGCTAACTAACCTTTGTTGAACAACAAAAGAAAAGTTTGTTGTCTTTGTTTGACCAAGCAAATTGTTGTTCAACCCAACTCATTAGTATGAGACCTTTTGGGAGGTGCCCAAAAATAAATCCGTGAGGGCTTGGCCCAAAGCGAATAATATCATACTAATGCGGGGTTGGGTGAGGGTATGCGCGAGTCCCTACAAGTGGTATCAGAGCCCAGGCGGAGGGTAGGAGTGATGGACCGACGTATGCGAAATTCTCGATGTGACAACATGACCAAAGATTTGCAAGGGTGCCTTGTATCGAAAGTCTTCGTGTCAAGTGATGGTACAAGTGGCGTGTCCGGTTGGGTGATAACGACGGTGCAAGATGATTTGGCAGAACAGATGGTGTAACCTAGCGATGTAAAGGTATACGGTAATGCCTTGTGTCGAAAGTCTTCCCGAGAGGAACAGATGGTCGGGCGGCGTGTCCCGCGGGTTGTTGCGGCGGTACAAGATGATGACAGATCTGAAATCGATAATCGCTGAAGGGGAAGTCACAAGATTGTGAGGTCAAAGTTTGAGGGGAGGTTTGTTGGGATGCAAACTCCTCCCACATCGGTTGTGGAAAGAGCAAATGACCAACTTATAAGGTTGAACACAAACCCATTAGTATGAGGCCTTTTGGGAGGTTCTCAAAAACAAATCTATGAGAACTTGGCCCAAAGCGGACAATATCATATTAATGCGGGGTTGGGATGAGCGTACGCGCGGATCCCTACATATTGCTATTTATGCACGGTTAAACCATGACTGAATATCGCTATTAATTATAGTTTTGTTTATATTTTTTTATTTTCTCTTTTTTTTTTCTTTCTGATTGTTTCATTCTTTTAGTAGAAAATATTGTTTATTATCTTTCATTTATTTTTTATTTATTAAAGGGGGGATGATTGATAGTCAACTATCTATTGATAGGTTAAGTAATTATCTATATAATTTGATATATAATTATTCACATTTAATACAATATTTATATATCACATATATACTACATAATTATTTTACATTATATATACATGTTTATATAGCAGTTATACAATATTGATAAATATTGATACATAATTTATACAATATAAATGGATTACTTATACACTATGTAATTATTTGTTATGCATGTTCATAAATCATTTATATAATAGTTAGTACATGTTTATGAATTATTTAGACAACATTGACACATTACAAATACACTACACAATTGTTATTTAAAAAATTAGTTATTTAGCCACGGTTAATCTTAGCTAGTTAAAAATAAAATTAAACAATGGTTAACAAATTAAAAAGTTAACAGTATTTAACCACTTTCGGTTTAACTGTGAATAAATCGATCATGGCTAAATAACGATTTGTTTGTATTTCATCTAATTATTTTCTTGTCTAATTTTTTTGTAAACTATTATTTTTTACTATATATATTTGAAATCATTTCATTTTTAACTCAAATACATTGGCAAATTTTAAACTTAATTATCAAAGTGCATCTGCATGTGATGAAATCAATGTTATAGGTGGACAATCTTTAAAATTGAAATCATTATCAACTAATATTTATAATTGATGATTTTCAAGCTTATCGTTATTTTTTATTTCATTCATTTCAACTAACATTGTAATAATCGTCACTTTCTAGTTTCTACTTATTTCCTCTTTTGAGAATTAACTACTCTTATTTATTGAGATATAATATGAGCCATCAAAAGTTGGTAAAGATTTGCGCACCCAACTGTAAGATAAAAAACGTATGAAAAAAATTATAAAACCAAAAAATTAATGTAATTTGAGTTATCTATTGTTAAGATTTATTGTTATAATTGATTTCTAATAAAAATGTATTAGGCAAAAAGATAGAAAACATAAAATTTGAAAGAGATAGAAGAAAGAGGGGAGTTGAAAAAGTATTGGAAAACAGTTATAATAAAAATTGTTATGTTATGTCTTATTTTCATGCAACTATTTTGGGTCAAATGATAACAATAAAAATGACTTATGTCTTTTAATATCAATTAATTAAAATTGAGTCAATAATTGCCAATTAAATATATAAGACAACACATTTGTTTTTTTTTCTTTCATGGATCTTGAGTCCACTGATTTTGAGAGAGCATTTTTCTCCTTTCAAAAAGTAGACACTAAAAAGTTAAGATTTTAAGACTCAGTTTTAAAATTTCAATGATTAGAAATGATCTCTTGCCTTTGTATATTTTACTTTTTGTAAATTTTACTTGTAGAATTTTATATATAATATATTATTATTATTGTATCGATTAGAAATGAACCAAATTTCATATTTTCTATTTGAAGTGCCTTTTTTTAAAAAATTTATGTTACCGAGCCAAAAGTGCAAAAATATTTGGTACGAATATTATGTATTTTTTTACCCACTTCATCATATTTGAACAATAGTACGATTAAAGTTGGTAAGTAATGTTTTGAAAAACATATTGTCTATCTAAAAATTACCAAGGAGTAATTTAATCACATATAAAATGTATATGTGGAGAGCAATAGCAATAAAGCAGAAATCTTTATTAAGAGAATTTAAAATATAAATAAGTAAGCATCTACAAAAATTTAAAAATAAAAAATTAACCATATATATAGTGTAAACTTGTTCCATTTTTGATATCCCAATTTCAACCATGATGGAGGGAACTAACTAGTTACCTGAGAGAATGTCAGGAGTATGGTTGACTCAATCACTAAAGTAATTATTTGGGTCTTAATTTTTTTTAGGCCCCCCACTTTTTCCTAAGAGGTATTATTGAAAAGGATTTTTTTGATAGAAAATATAACTACTTTTTACTTTATTTAATGTGAAGGTCGTTCTAATAATTTGAGAAATGAAATAATATTTAGTTAATTATAGAATCTTTCTTAAATAGTAATCTATTTTGTTACTTTATTTATAATTTGATGATTATTATGAACTCACACTAATATTTTTATATTAATTTTTTTGTTCCTTTTTCACTATTTTTGTTCTCTCATTATTGAATATGTTAAAATTTCTCAAACAGTTAAACTTTTTGCATTATGCAAAATTTACTGTTGTGTGTTATAAAAAAGAGTAAATTTAATTTTTAATGTCTTATTTAAATTTCAAGCACGGCAACAAATCAATACTATTTTTAATAGCATTATCAACTTATCAAATGTAGTTTGTTTTGATATAACTATAACCTTTTTAAATTTTGGATCAAATTTTATTATTGTAACTTTATATTATATTTTTATTAAAATTTACATTATTTACCTTCATAGTACATAAGGTCCTCATCCATCTTATCTTCTTTATATTTTACTTGTAGAATCCATCCAACGCAGAAGTTTCATACAAAGGTGCCTTGAACAGGCGGGGAAAAGACGTTTAAAGCGGATTATACTAAATATATTATAATTATTCAATTTATTTTTAGAAAAAACCTCTCATGAAATTTATAATTCTGACAATTTTATTTTATCGTATTTGATTTGAAGAAATTTGACTTGGGACAAATTCCCAACTTTTCGTTTGGAATTTAATTCAAAATACTTGCAAGAAGAGAAAACATGAGATCCAAATGACTATAAAAATTAAAGACATTCATCCATAAATAGAAGCAATGCAATAAACCACTATTATATATTCTACAAACTCACGTGAATAATGGAGTAGTAACAAATTTTAATTCTTTCACACTCCTTATTTTTATTGGGGAATTCAATTGGATTCATTTTTTCTGTACCTAAGTGATAAACCCTTCCATGTATATCCATAAATTAATTTGATATATTATGTATATGTATATACTTCTCTGCCACCAATTTCCTAATTCTACTGTGGTCCCAATCGAAGACATTAAGGTGTTGTATTTTTGTTTAATATGTGCTAAATCCGGAAAAAGATTTAGATCTACGCAAAGAAATATGGTAATTAGTGATGTAATTTATAGGAGTTTAAAGAAAATAAAGAGTAATTAATTTAAATTTGAGCTTGTGAAGCTAATAAGACCAATTTTTGAACCCCGATAAATTATATACAATTAAAAAATATTCTGTACTATTTAAAAAAAAGCATTCACGAAAATGATGATTTTAGGTACTTCTAAAGCTTGGGTTTACCAAAACTCATCATTATGTGATTACAAGCTAATTTCATAATTAGTGATAATGAAAACGACCATGACAATTAACACCCCACATCAAAACTAAATTACAACAAAATAAACCTATTACATAATTATATGTAGTGCATTCACGATTGTGACCTAAAATAACGAAAAAATGAGTTGGAACTTTAGAGTTTCATTTTCATATTCCTACAAAGACTGAACTTTTTGGCAATTTTTTCTTATCTTGGATATTGATGATGATAGCAAGTCGCATGAATTGTGCAAGCTGATTCCGATGCCATAATTAGAAAAATAACATACATATTGTTGACAATGAGGAATACATCGTTCCTTCAAATGCCTGAAAATCAATATCAATCTTTAAATAACAAGGTTTCTATGTCGACCAAAGGGTTCACCTTTTAAATCAACGTAGACATAATTCTTTAATTACAACTTTTATTTTATAGCAAGGACCTAACTTGTATATAGAAGATTTTTGCAAAGAAAAACACAATATTTTGTTCTATTAAAAGCTAAAGAGTGGTCCTTGTTTGCATGTTACAGCTAACATACAAAAAGAGAATACTACATAGCCTATTGGCTATAGTAGACTCTCCTTCATGCATGTTAGTTTGAAAATGATATGAAATCTGTAAAGAGAAAAATAGATGAAAATCTTTAGAGGTCCTATACACGAATTACGATATATGTAGAACACCGTTAAAGATACCCCACGACTAATACTCGTATTTTTTAATTTGGCACGATGACTTTAAAACTTGTGGTGTGAAATCATTCTTAGATATTTGTGTAGCTGAGAATCGTTTTATTAAGGGTAAAAAGAAAATTTTAATTCAAATTCCTTCCTAATTTTTAGATTTTTTCCTTTCTTAATTTGAATCCAAATTATACTCTCACTTTCTCGTAGGTATTGTATGACAATGGTAAAATGACGAGGTTGAGATTTTTTATTTTTGTTCCTTTCGTTTTTCTTAAATTATTCTGTTCAGTTTTCATTTTATTTCAAAAAAACCCTTAAATTATGACATTCATATTTATAATAATAATAATTCTAATAAAATATGTAATAAAAAAAAAGATTTTGAAAGAGATGGAAGATATAGGGAGTTGTTCAAGAGATTTTTCGTCTTCTATGAAAGATACATCAATAGAAAAATGAAACGAACACTTCAAAAAATACTTAATTTTGTGAAAAGACTACCAATAAATCTTAAAATCAATAAACTAAATTAAAATATATCTAAAAAGGTTAGCTTTGATTCGAGATATAAAAATGCAATTGTTATATATTGAAAAAAGAATGAACAAAAGACTACATAAGAAATGGATATATATGCTTGTAGAATAATTAAGAAAAAAGATAAATTGTAGTGGAAGAAGTCAATAAAAAAAACTAACTATTGAGTGAAACGGAGAGAAGTAGAGAAGAAAGAGAAAAAATAATAATTGTATTTTATTTTTTTAAAATATAAATAAATTAATATTATAAAAAAATACTACTTAATATTACCTGATGATGTAAAAATTTTATACACGGACTATGCACCATAATTAAACTCCATATAAAATTGGGGAGGGAGTATTTGTTTTACACTACATGAGTAGAAGTAAATTACTTTTTGATTTTACCTTCCATTGCGTCAACCTTAAGAAATGCAATCTTGAGATCACCATTTTTATTTTTATTTTGTTTTACTTATAACAATATCACTATCTTTCTCGAGATGTTAATTTTTTAATACAAAGTAAAAAAATTCACTAATAAAGAACTGCAACTTATATTTGGATGCATTATTATATAGGGAACCTGGGAAATGAACTGAAACATTCTTCTGTCTCCAAGAAAGATATATTTTTTTATTAACATTATTATTTTGAATTTAAGTTTTATGCACCGATGCAATAAATATTTTACACCATTAGTTTTTCTAGGTTTTTTTTATTTTTTAATTTTTAATTATATTTTTTAAAATTTAAAATAACTTCTATAAACTCGTTTAAGTTAGATTCTCAGTCAAAATTTTCTCTCCATATTTTCTTTTGCTTGTTTTTTTAACCCCATATTCATCTCCCTTTAATGTAATAAATGAATTTTAAGATTTTAATACAGATCTTTATGTGATGTTTGCACTTTAAATGTTTCTTCAAGTTCTTGATCTAAAAAAAGAATAAAAATTAATATCATTTCCAAAGTTTTCACGGAATATGAATTTCGAAGCATATATTTTTTCTATCCAAGATTTACAAGTTGAAGTATGGAAGAATTAGTTCTTGCAATTTTAATAGTATTTGAGGTGAAGAATTGTTTTATTAAGAGAAATATGAAAAAATTTGATTTGATTTATGTTGTAAAAGGAAATAATAACTAATTTAGTTAGAGTACAATTAGGATTCTAGTTTTAATATTTTTTTTCTAAATTTTAATTATATAAATTTGATTGTACTTATTTAATTTACCTGATGATGATGTAATTCTATTATTTTAGGTCTATATTTATGCATGAAAACCCCCTATGAAATAAAATTGTCTCAATTATTAATTCCTTGTAATGACTTTATATAAAATTATTTCTTAAACAAATATAATTGTCACATTTAATTTGAATATAGACTTTAATATATTTCACTCTACAAAAAACGAAATATAAAAATATCAAGTAATTAATGAACGGTAATCTATTTTTACATGTAGTATATATTTCCCTGATAAATTAAGCAACTACGATTGCTTCAATTTTTTGATGAAGAAATATAGTTGAACAATAAGTCAAGGGTTCAACTTTTTTTTTTTTTTTTAAAAAAATAGATCTTATATAAATGTAAGATTTCCATTGACAAGGGTATAACGTATTATCAAAACTTAAGAGTAAGTTATACAAAATAGTGATTAGAACTATAACGCTGTATGAAATGTTATAAGCTTCCGCCAAGTGCAAGGTCTGGAGAAGAGCTGGACCACAAGGGTCTATTATAAGCCGTCTTACTTTGCATTTCTGTTAAAGGCTACTTTCAAAACTTGAACCCGTGAATATTCAAAAATATGATGTTCAAAGAATGAAAATAGTAAAGATGATGTTGTTGAGATATATGTATGTGCATATAATTTGTAGAGATATGCTTAGAATGAATTTATTTGTAGCAAGGTGAGTGGGAATGGTCTACTTATAGGATAAGATGAAGAAAATGAGATTGAGATGATTTGGAAATAAAATAAGTGTATGAAAGCATCATAAAGAAGTGAGAAGTTAGGTATAGTGGATGTTACGAAAAATAGAAGTAGATCGAAAAAGTACTGAAAGGATGGGTGGGTGGAAGAATTGATTCAGCATGCCATGATACGCTTTTGACTTACTAAAGATATGATTTTAAATAAAAAAATTAAAGATTAAAAATTTAAATGGTAGAACAGTCAATGATAATCGAGTTTCGATGGTTTTTATATATAAAAGAGACATGAGGCAAGTCTGCTTTTCCCCTTTTCTCCTTATTAGGTAGTATTTGGGCAATATCTCTCGTTCTCTACTTTATCCATTGTTACATATTGCTGTTTTGGTTGTGTCCATCTGCCTATGTTGCTTTCTATATTTCACTTTAGTCTATTATGATTTCTCAGTTTAGTTGCTTTATTGTTTTATATTAAATTTTTTCTTATAAAATCATATTATGCATGAATAATAATAATTATTGTGTGTTTAAAGTAATTGTAAGTTAATATGTTAACTTGATGTATAACCAAGCACTACCATTTAAAAAGTAGGAGATATTTTTTAAAGAATGGAGTCCAATTTAGAAAAGTTGAATAGGAAAAACAAAATTGTAGGACATAAAATTAGCTGGAATTTAAACAAAAAAGATAAAAAGTGGAAACAAAAGTAGCCTTGATATTTGCATAATGTTATCCACAAGCCGACCAACACTGTTAGGTTCTGTCAAATCAAAGACACTCCTTTTTCTTTCTTTAGTGTCGTTTAAAGAAATTTAATTTCGAAATAATTTTTAAGTGGCTCTCAATTTATTATTTAGTTGCATAAGTTGGAATACTTTATTTCGAGATTAACAATTACTACTGAGATAAGTGTTTCCTCCTTGTAGGTGGAATAATAATCACAGAATAAGTTATCCTGGACTAAGTATGTAAAAATACAAAAACACCCCCTTTTGTACTCTCTTTTATACATTATTTTATATTCATGTATATTAGCATAGTATTTAATAATATTTATAATAACATTCACTATCTTAATTAATTGTTATTTTTATGATAACATATTTTTCTATTAAAAATTATATTTTACAAATACAGTTTCTATTTATGAATATATAGTATAAGTTGAACTTATATGTCTAATACTTATGTTTATCTATATTTTGATTTCTCTTAAAATGTTCACCTTACTATTAAATTACATATTTTTAATTAAATAATTTAGTACTCACTTAAAAGTTGTATTTTATATATCAATTGAAATGTAGATAACTTTAAAATTTAATAATAATATTTTACTTTAACAAACTTAAATAAAAATTTTATTTTTAAGCTAAATAAGATGCGTGGAAGTTTTATTTCTAAGCTAAATGAGATGAAAATTTTATTTAAAACTAAATAAGATGGATATTTTATTTTTAAGCTAAATAAGATTAAGGTTTAATTATAAAACACATGACATAATCATGAAAAATGCATGCACAAAATTATTTATGTTAAATA
>JAPFFP010013460.1:0-39943 GCA_026153255.1 Solanum medicagineum
AATATTCGTCCTTGAATATCAAAGAAACATATACAAGAGACATAAACATGACAATTTCAGCCCACAAAAGAATGCAATAATGCCCTTAAACATCATTTCAAAATCTCACATCATGAACTTAGTCAATTTAAACATGAATATATGCAATGACATTAGGGCTGAACTTAAGACTTGAGATCATATAAAGGACATAGATTAATACCTTAGGCTTAAGTGGAGTGGAAATGGTAAGGATATCTCTTTTGCATGTCCACTTCGGCCTCCCCAGTAGCACTCTCAACTTGTTGATTCCTCTAGAGGACTTTAACGGAAGCCACCTATTTGTTCCTCAATCTCTTCACTTGTCTGTCTAAAATCTGAACTAGAACCTCTTCATATGTCAAATTATCCTCCACAATACCTACAACATCAAGAGGCACAATGACATTCAAATCAGCTACACATTTCCTCAACATGGACACATGGAACACCAAATGAACCAAATCCATTTCTCTAGGCAATCGCAACTCATAAGCTACCTTACCAACCCTTGTCATCACCCTATAAGGACCCACATATCTTGAGCTCAGCTTTCCCTTCTTACCAAAATGGATGACACCCTTCATGGGTGACATCTTCAAATAAAACTAATCACCAACTTGGAATTCAAGATTCCTTCTCCTCACATCAGCATGGGACTTTTGGCAACTTTGGGCCATCTTCAACCTTTATCTAATCATTCTAACCTTCTCAAGAGCTTCAATAACAAGATATGGTCCCAACAAAGCTACCTCACCAACCTTAAACCAACGAACTGGCGATCTAGAATGTCTCCCATAGAAATCCTTAGATGGAGCCATACCTATACTAGAATGATAGCTATTGTTGTAGGCAAACTTAATCAGCGGAAGATGATCATCCCGACTACCTTTAAGCTCCAACACACATGCTCTAAGCATATACTCATGGGTTTGGATGGTCCTCTAAGCTTGGCCATCCATTTGAGGGTGGAAGGTCGTAGAAAGCTTAACTCTAGTACCAAGACCCCTTTGAAAGGACCTCCAAAAGTGTGAGGTTAATTGTGCCCCACGATCTAATATGATGGACAAAGGAACCCTATGCAACCTTACCAAGTCATGAATGTAAAACCTTGCATAATCTCCATCCCTATATGTGGTCTTAACCGATATAAAGTGAGCCAATTTTGTCATCCTATCAACCATAACCCAAAAGGAATCAAACCTCTTACTAGTCTTTGGCAGCCCGACCAGAAAATCCATATTTATCTCTTCCCACTTCCAAGTACCTCAATGTCTTGGGTTAGGCCACCTAGCCTTTGATGTTTGGCTGTGAGTTGTTGACAACTATGACAACTAGAAACGAATTTGGCAATGTCCCTCTTCATGCCTCCCCACCAATACACATCTCTTAAGTCCCTATACATTTTGGTGGAACTGGGGCGGAAAGAATAAGAAGAGTTATGGGCCTCATCAAGGATTCTCTCCCTCAAACCATCAACACAAGGCACATACAACCTACCTTGGTACCTAAGGGCACCATCTCCCCCTTAGGAGAAAACCTCCACCTTGCCCTCTTTTACCAAGGCCTTCAATTCTAACAAGTAAGAATCAAGATCCTGCTTTTCCTTCACCTCATCAGCCAAGGAAGACCTAGAACCATCAACAACAACAATAACCCCATTACCAACCTCTTCCAACCTAACTCCTAATCTAGCCCATCGATGCACCTCCTTAGTCATCTCCTTATCACCATCATCGACATGTGCTAGGCTACCCATAGACACACTACTCAAAGCATCTGCCACCACAATTGCCTTACCGGAATGGTACTGCATACTCATATCATAGTCCTTAAGAAGTTCTAACCATCTCCTTTGCCTCAAGTTGAGATCCTTTAGAGTGAAGACATAAATTGGAGGCTCTTATGATCAGTGAACAGATCAACATGCACCCCATACAAAAAATGATGCCAAATCTTTAATGTAAACACAACAGCGGCTAACTAAAGATCATGGGTAGGGTAGTTCCTTTCATGCACTTTGAGTTGTCTTGAAGCATAGGCTATAACCTTACTATTTTGCATCAACACACAACCCAAACCAACTTGGGAAGCATTACAATACACAACAAATACCTCAAGTCCATCCGGTAGTGACAATATAGGGGTGGACATAAGCTTATCTTTCAAAGTTTGGAGCTCCTTTCACATTCATCAGTCCACACAAATTTAACCTTGTTTTGAGTCAATTTTGTCATAGGGGAAGAAATAGAAGAGAACTCATTTACAAACCCACGATAGTAGCTGGTAAGCTAAAGAAAATCCTAATATCCGACAGGGTCAATGGTCTAGGCCAATTTCTAATCATATCGGTCTTTTTAGGATCCACCGTTATACCATCCTCCGACACCACATGTCCTAGGATTTAATTATGGAACAATCTAGTTACTGTCTCTCAAATAATTATGTACAAAATTTGAAGCAGCGTGCATAATTGCTCCCATGTACGCATATTTATTGTATAAGCTGGATGAGCAAAGATCAATCTTAGAGAAATGGCTAGCCCGTTGCAATTGGTCAAACAAATCATAATTCCTTGGAAGAGGATACCTATTCTTGATAGTGACCCTATTGAGTTGTCGGTAGTCAATACATATCCTAAGGGACCCATCCTTCTTTTTCACAAACAACATCGGTGCACCCCAAGTGATTGGATAGGTCTAATAAATCCCTTCTCCAACAAGTCCCTTAATTGTTTCTTTAACTCCTTCAACTCCACTGGGGCCATATGGTAATGGGGAATAGAATTGGGTTGAGTATCGAGGAGGAGGTCTATGACAAAGTCTATTTCCGTTTTGGGAGGAACACTGAGAAGGTCATTTGGGGAGACATCAAGAAACTCATTTACAACCGGAACCGACTCTATGGGAAGGACTTTAGACTCCAAATCCCTAACCCTCAGAAGATGATATGGACACCCCTTAGAGATCAACTTACAGGCTTTAATGCAAGAGATGAATCTACTCTTGACCACTACATCTTGACTTTCCCACTCAAGGATGGGTTCCTTTGCAAATTTGAATTTGACCCTATGAGTTCTACAATCAATAGAAGCATAGTATGCATGCAACTAATCCATCCCAATAATAATATCAAAATCAACCATGTCTAACTCAACAAGATCACAAGACAACATTTTATGCAAGATGCAAATAGGACAACTTCTACACTTTTCAAGCAACAACAGATGCACCAATAAGAGTAGACACCTCATTTGACTCATGCAACAACTCAGGGTCAACATGGAACTTTTTGGCAATAAAGGCGGTAACAAAAGAAAGAGTGGCACCCCGATCAATCAATGTATACACATCAAAGTCAAAGATTTTCAACATACAGGTAAAAACATCAAGGAATTCATTAACCTCTTGCCTCTCATGCAAACCCTAATCGAATTGTTTGGGATTCAGAAGTGGAAGATTTTATCAAACCAATTGTGTCTTCGGCAACATGTTGTCGGCCACCTCTCCCCAGAGGAACTGCATTAGCACCTTGTGGATGAACCTTTTTATCCTTGTTACTATTTCGAGGGCAATCCACCTTTTTGTGACCTACCTCCCCACAACCAGGGCATGCATTAGCATCTCACAAACATGGGCCCTTATGACTCCTTCCACACCTAGGAAACACCTCATTAGGACCCACAACATCACACCTTGGCCCCTTGGAAAGTCATTGGCAACCCTCCCTTGAAATGCATGAGAAGACCCTTTGGCCTTTATGGAATCGGCCACCCTTTTGGAACTTAACCTAAAAATGGGCCCTTTTAGCCTCATGACCCCTCCGCTTACTCAGTTTCTCTTCTTCCATTTGTTCGGCATAGGTGAACAAACGGGACAAGTCCATATCACCAATCATCATAGTGGGATGGCAATCTTCACTAACTAAGTCGGATACCCCCATCAGGAACTTGTTCATTCTTGACCTTGGGTCGGCAACCAAGTAAGGAGCAAACTTTGAAATTTGGTTGAACTTGAGGGCATATTCCCTCACACTTATTGTCCCTTGTCTCAAATTCATAAATTCCACACATTTAGCTTCCCTAAGCTCAAGACGAAAAAACCAATTAAAGAAACCCACTTTGAACTCTTCCCAAAGCACCATATAGCCTACTCCTTTCTCTTCTTTCCATTGGTTGTACCCTATTTGTGCTACATCTTCAAGTTGGTAGGCTGCCAACTACGCCTTTTCTTCCAGTCTCAAAGCCATTATAGCTAATATCTTTTAGGTGTCATCAATGAACTCTTGAGGATCCTCATCTACCTTTGACCCATATTATTCCGGGGGATTCATTCTCATGAAGTCTCTCACATGAGAAGCCCATGTGGGAGCATGAGGGGCTTGGGCCCTTTGAGTAGCTTGATTAGCCACCACTTAAGCAAGCAAGGTGAGATCATCCCTAAGCTCTCCATTGGCCGGTTTCTCCTCGAGTGTGCGGGCTCGTCTCCTTCTCATATTAGGCATAATCTAGCATAGCAGAGAACTAAAGTTAAGGAAAGAAAGCTTACTTCAACTCTATAGAACGACTTAGAACATGAAGAAGGGAAACATTTCCTAAAACATTTCATAGCCTCCTACTTATAGTTGTGGTGGACAACACAACCGTGAATAAAACTCTAATCAATGTGGTGTATTGGACTCCGCAGATCTAGCAACAACCTAGTACTCTGATACCAACTTTGTCATGATCCAAGCATAGGGCCAAGACGTGATACAGCGTATGGGGAACCCGAAGGGACCCCAAGAAAGCCTCTTAAGATAGCAATAAATTACCAATGAACGATTAAAAACAAGGGTAAAGGGACTAAGAGGAAACCTTCATATCATAAAAAGACAAGGGTCAATACGGTTAAAGCTCATAACATAGATATATAGCATATCCAACAACACCTCTACTACATATATAAGAGCGGGGACCAAGACAAAGCAATCGGGGTCACCCTTATGGTCAATACATAAGTCAAGAGAGATAGTCTTAATACATAGCAAGATATCTTAAGTAACATCCCCGGAAGGGAGGACTCACCAATAAGCTTAATAGAAGTCGTACTAGCCATGTGGAGGAGGAGGATGATCAAGCGGTACACTGGTTCCTACATGGTGACATCATGTAGGCATAGTGTTTGCATTAGTACATTTGAATGTACAAAGTATGTAGGATGCAATGCGACAACAAATAGGCATCATGATCGAAATGCTTAGTTAGACAATAGATAAGCATATGGCAATATGACATGAATGGAAGATGCTTGAATTAAATCATACTTTGATAGAACATAACATATGTGGCGGGAGTGACCATTTCGTAGTACAATCCAAGGCCTATCACCCGCTTGGAGAGGCGCATGAGGTACGAACCCCTTCATGAGGTTGTTGAGGTATAAACCCCCAACGGGTTGATGGGTACAATCCCCCATCATGGTTGATAGAGTACAAACCCCCCAACAAGGTTGATGGTTACAAAACCGCAACATGGTTGATGGATAGTCACACCCTACCACCTGTGGTAACTGGAGTACAAACCCCCCGATAGGTTGATGGGTACAAACCCCCGACAAGGTTGATGGATAGTCACACCCTACCACCCGTCGTGACTGAAGTACAAACCCTCGATAGGTTATCAAAGTACCAACCCCTTCACATGGTTACCTAGCATGCGACCCCCGAGTAGGGCATGGTCACAAGCCAACACTGTATAGAACAATATCATTTATAATTCATCCCTCTCATCGTCATCTACTAATCTTATACATACATATATTTGATTCTCATTTCGTCATCATTCTATTCTCATTTCATCATTATATAACCATCATATACATATATGCATTTCATAAACATTTCAACATCATATAGTCATCAACTCATAAGACACGCATTGAGCCCTCAACTCCTAAAAAAGCCATAACCAGACATTTTATCAAACACTTAAAGGGTCTGTAGTGCTAGTGTAAAACCATGCAATTCAAGAGTGAAATCATGCTAGAAGATTCAATGTAAAACCTTCAAATGATACATGGTAACACCCTCAAGCAATATGTACCAAAACCTTCATCAAATCTTACAATAGATCTTAGATTCATAGCTTAAAATATAGTAAAACAGTCACAATTTCATGAGCCTCAGCATAGTGTGTAGTGATTTTCATAATAGATAAGACCCATGAATAAATTAACTTTGAATCATGTAATTTTGAGTAAAGAGAGCTTGGGTATCATGGGCAGAAGGAACCAATAAAAGAAACCCACATACCTTAGCTTTGGAGATGAATTTGATGAAGATTGGAGATGGAGACTTGAAGCTTGAGAGGCAATCCTAGATCCAAAGAGGGTTTTGAGACTTGAGTTTAGGACTGAAATATTTGGCTAAGTGTTTGAATGAGTATTGGAGAATGCTTAGAATGATATGATGGTGAAAACTAGCTAAGTATAGGTATTTTCATGTTTGGGAACACTTAGGTCCAAGACTTTCCGAAGTCAAAATTGGACAGAAAAATACACTAGTGCGCGCCCTTGGCCCGTCGCGCCATGGGAGTGAAAAGCGCTTTGGAATTCATTTTTTAGAAAATCAAAATTGCTAATATTTTGCTCTTAAATCGGGGTTAGACCCATTACCCACTCAAAATGACTCCCTGAACAAGAATATGATGTTAGATTTTTGATATCGCGCACGAATTTTGAGATATATGGAAATTATGATTCAGGGTACTTCTAAGGCACATTTTTGGGCACTTTTTTGGCGTCCTTTCAATTATAATGTGCAATCATATCATAATGCTTATGAAGTTTCTAACCACCTCCTATGTCTCAAACCAAGATCCTTTGGGTGAACATATATTGGAGACTCTTGTGATCGGTAAACACATCAACATGCACCCCATACAAACAATGATGTCAAATTTTCGAAGCAAATACTGTGGCAGCCAACTCAAGGTCATATATAGGATATTCCTTCTCATGCATCTCAAATCGTCTAGAAAAATAGGCTATCACCTTACCATTTTTCATCAACACACAACCCAAGCAAATCGGGGAGGCATCACAATACACAACAAACCCTTCCAACCCTTCCAATAGAGATAGGAGCGGACACAAACTTATCCTTCAAAGTTTGGAAAGTCTTTTAGCACTCATTGGTCCACACAAACTTAGCCTTCTTTTGGGTCAACTTAGTCATGGGAGAAGAAATAGAAGAGAACCCATTCACAAATCTCCAGTAGTAACCCGCTAACCCCAAGAAGCTCCTAATGTCCGATCGGGTAAATAGTCTAGGCCAATTTCTAATCACATCTGTCATTTTAGGATCCATCTTAATACCATCCTCTGACACCACATGACCGAGGAAGGTAACCTCCTTTAACGAAAATTCACACTTCTCATACTCAGCACACAACTCTTCTTTCCCCAAGACTTGCAACACTACCCCCAAAGGGTTCACAAACTCCAAATAAGTGAATTCTTCATCATTAGAGACTTCACAAATCTAACAAGGTAGGGATTAACGACCCTATTCACGAGACCTATAGACATAACTGGTGCATAAGTCAAACCAAAAGGCACCACCCAAAATTTGAAATATCGTAAAGGATATTCACTAACTCATTGATCACCGAAATCAACCCAATAGAAATAACTTAGGTTTGACACCCTAACTCTTACATGATGATAAATGCAACCCTTAGAGATCAATTGTACCTTATGACAAGAAACAAACTTACCCCTTCACAACCACATTACAAGTCCCCACTCAAGGATGGGTTTATTAGGGAATTGGAATCTAACTCTATGGGCCCTTTAATCAAAGGAGGCACAACATCTATGCAACTAATCTATCTCAAGTATGGCGTCCAAATCCATCACATCAAACCCAAGAAATCACAAGGCAAGACCTAATGCAATATGAACATGAAACAATACCTATGAACTTTCTAATAACAATAGACTCAACAAAAGGTAGGGTAGACTCCACACGTTCACACAACTCAGGGCACCACTTGAAGCCCACTAGCAACAAGAAAGAATCATGAATGAAATAGTGGCACCTGGGACCATCAATGCAAACACATCAAAGCCAAAGGAAATCTCAACATACCGGTAGCAACATCAGGCGCTTCATCCCATTATTGCCTCCCATATTTTAGGCATCTAAGACGAATCACCCATTCATCACCCCCTTTACTCTTATTGCGTTTATGGGGGAAATTCTTCCTCTTATTTCCCACTCTACCACAATCGTAACAAGTATTGGTACCCTTCAAACATAGGCCTCTATGAGCTTTAATACATGTGGAACACATAACATCACCTCTATCTTTGAGACTTTTGAACTTACTCTCAACACAAGCCCTTTTGACCCTACTAACTCTCGTCTTACCACTGATGTCTCGGGAGCACTCACTTGTTTATTGAATTGAGTTGGTAATTTTGTCACCGCTTGGGTCACTACCCATAGAGCATTACGAACCTTTGTATTCAATACATCACCATCCTGAGTAGCTTGAGACATATCCTAAAATGTAACGATTAGGAATTAGTTATAAGCCCTAGGGAACCTAACTCTATCAGACGACATAGATCATGAAGAAGGGAAACATTTCCTAATACGCCTCACAGCATCCTGTTCATAGTTGTGGCAAGCTTCACAAACCATGAATAGGACTCTAATCAACGCGGTGTGTTGGACGCTGACGAGCTAGCAACCTAGTTCTCTGATACCAATTTTGTCACGACCCAAGCTAGGGCCTAGATATGCCACGGCACATGGGGAACCCGAAGGAATCCCAAGGAAGTCTCTTAACATATCATTACACATCCTTGGACGTGAAAGCAATTAACACACGATAATCGAGTAGAAATAATGGCATATGGACTAAGGGAAAACCTTTATTTCGTAAAACATCAAAAGAGTCAAAGAGAGAGTCAAGCTCATAACATCCTTATATATTTGTCCAACAACACCTCTAAACATAAAACTTAGTGGGGGCTAAGACAACCAACCGGGCTCACCCTCATACTAATGACAATAGGTAATCAAATTATACGAGATACAATCTAAACATAAGAATGAAAGAAGAGGTATATTCTCCCCGGACTTGAGGACTCACCAAAAGCTAACTTGAACAATCCATCTAGCAATAAGGAGAAGAATAAATAGGAGCTCCGGTTCCTACATGATAATATCATGTAGGAATAGAGCATACATTAGTACGTTTAAATGTACTAAGTATGTAGGATACAATGCAACAAGAGATAAGTAACAAAATCAAAATGCATAAGCATAGTCAATGAATAGTAGATAACAATATGGATGCATATGAGATGTGATGTAGTAAATCATGCTTATATAGAACATAATACATGTGGAAGAAGATACCATCATATATTGGTGGATCGTCTCACCCTACCACCCTTGGTGATTAAGGAACTAACCCCATCAATAGGTTGGTGTATTGTCGCACACTACCTCCCTTGGTGACCCAGGTACTAGCCCACTCGACATGGTTATCAAGGTACAACACCTCAACATGGTTGGTGGATCATCTCACCCTACCACCCTTGGTGACGAGGTACAAATCCCTCAACATTGTTGGTGGATCCTCTCACCCTACCACCATTGGTGATTGAGGCATGGTCAATTTACAACTATATAGAAGAATATCATACACATATGTTTCTTTCATCATCATATAGTCATTGAACTCATAAGACATACAGTGGACCTTAAATTTCTCAAGAAATCATTAAAGGATATTTTATCAAATACTTGGCGGTTGTTTAGTGCTAGTATAAAACCATGCAATTCAAGATTTAAATCATGCAGGAAAACTTGAGGTAAAACAGTCTACCAGTATTTGGTAATACCACCTTGGAAAATACATTTAAAACCCTCATCAAATATCAAGAGCGATCATAGTTCTACAGCTTAAAACGTGCATAATCATAATAGGAAAATCATCTCATTGTATAGACTTAAAAATGAGTAATCATGTATTTTCAATTAAACTTTCATGAAATCCCAATATAATATATGATCATAATCTCTAATGAATAATACCCATAAGCAACACAACTTGGAAACATGTAATTTTCATAAAAATGAAAGATTGGGCTTCATGGGTGAACGGTAACCATGAATGATACCCTAAACAAGATTATGAAGTCGAATTTTTTATATCAGACACGCATTTTGAGATATATGGAAATCACGATTCTGGCACTTTTGAGGCACTTTTCGGGCACTTTTTGGGGTTGTTTTAGGGAATTAATCAAAACTCAATCAATGTATCACACTTAGTATTAAAATTTACTCTATTGGTAGGCTAGGTTAATTGTAACCATATATCAATTGCCACAATGCGGTGTTTCACAAGAGCCTATTATGGGCTCTTACATGTGCCACTCAAAGGCAGGCCTGGCTTGAGCACCTAAAATAAAAACTCTCAAAACTTAGCCGTTGAGTCCTATTAGAGGACCTCAACACATAAACCCACGACTATCATGCAAACCCTCAACCTCAACTGCTCTAATTAAAGTAATAATTGAAGATTAAAGTGAGTTTCAAGTTTGGGACCTCAAATCATAAGTTAAACATGAAGGTAGCCATGAACCTATAAATCAATTTAATCAAATCAATGCAATTTGGGAGGAGACCACTTGACTTTGCAAGTAAATCATCAACTAAGCATGAAAGCGAGAGAAATAATCAAGATCCATAAACAAATTAACATCCAAGCTCAATTAAATCTACAAATTATGTAATCAAGAACAAGCAAAGAAAGAGTGAGTGAAAGATAAATACAAGTAAACCTCACACTCTTCAATCGACTCGAGAATTTATAAAATAACATGCTCTAAATCCTCTCCCTAAGCTACAATCTACAATAAGATTGTTTCTCTCTTTAGAAGTGTATGAAGGAGAATTCTATGTGCATTGAATTACTGAATTGTGTCTATCATGCTTAATAAGGGTTGGAAGTGCGTGTATATGTGATTTTGGGTCTAAAATGGCAAAAATCTTTAATTTCTGCAATGTTGGACACTGTAACATTCCACGATCGCGCTCAGCACTCTACAATTTTGGCAAGTTGTTTTTCTTGTATTTTGCCTTCGTCCATAGGCATAGCACATTCTCGCTTCTCTTCATGCCACAGCTCCGTATTCGCTGGTCTAAAGGCTGCATTCGTGGAGTGTAATTGCGGTAAGGTGCACTTCTTTGCATTTTCAACTCTTTTTTGCTCCAATATGCTCCAGCCCAATTCTTCGCAACAAATCTCTATTCTAAGCCATATATACCTTAAATTTACACCATTCATAACATAATTATCCTCAAACTATGAAATTAACAACATAATATCAAAAGAAAAGAGCAAGAAATGAATGTAACTATACACCCCAACTTAAGACTTTGTTTTTCCTCAATCAAATCAAAACCAATTTCATGAGGCTAGCAATTTAAGCACACAAACCCAACTCAATTTGAATAACTAAATCATGATCATGACAATGGTTGGTACCAACAATTAGCATAAGTGAGTGAATATCTATTAAGTAACTCCCTCAAATTTCAAAAGCACATTTTTCAATCCAAAACTAACTTCTAAGGATGACCAAGTGACACTACAAGTTCTCAATTAGTGACTCAAACTCCTAGTCAACTAACAAGTTCCACCTGACTCAAACTTAAAAAGGCATCAATATCACAAATCTATGTCAATTTGCATGTCCTCACAAAAAGAAATAAAGTCCACAAAACACCCAAGTATATACAATGATCAGGGGACAAACACTCAAACACTCACACTCAACAAAAGAACATCTTGTGCACACAAATGCCACACCATAGGTTTGCCTCTATTTTCAATCAACATTGGCACAACTTCGTTTGTTGGGAAATCTCAAAGGGCTTTGTAGGCTTGTAATTTAGGCTTAGGGGAAGGGTAGGATAAAATTTTGATGATAGTGACTAACCCTCCTTAAGCTCCACATACAACATTCATATTTTTCAACTTTTTCCACTTTTCTTTCCTATTTTGATGATAGTGACTAGCTCTCCTTAAGTGCATTTAACCTTATTTTTCACTTAAGTGCCCCACTTGCAACCATTTTTCAGCATTTTTGAGGATTCTCTTCATTCAAGAACTCTTTTCTTCATTTTCTTTTCATTTTGAAAGCACTTTTTTCCTTTCATTTCTTTCCCATATTCATCATTCTTTTTCTTTTCATTCTTTTCACAAGCCAAGTGGTAGTCATCCTTCTTTTCTTCCAACATCACCCCCATCTTAGGCTTAAAGCCTCAATTATCATGAACATGTGAACCTTACCGAGGGACAAAGGTCCACAAGAGGGATATCATTTCATATAAGCCCAAGGCTTGCAATTAAGGTTACCAACAAAAAGTATTAGGCTCAAAGGGGACCCTAGGGACAAAATCAATCCATTCGATGGTTGTTTAGTCTAAGTGGACTGAATTCAAATCAAAGAATGCCTAAGATCATTTCTCCAACCAAATTCTATCAAGACCTGCATCTCAAGACCAACAAGGCAAGTTCTAAGTAATAAAAATACACACAAGGGACAAACAAAGACTCACAGTACACATGACATGCAAATCAAGCCGAAAAGGGTTAACATCACTCTCAAGTAAAGCATAAAGGAGTCACTTCTCCAATTATATCCATCTAGCAAGTAAGAGTCACAAAAAGAGTCAAAGTATTGTCTCAAAATCATCCCAAAACCATTTATCGTCAAAAATCAAAGGGGCATGCCTTTTTCACAATCCACAAGACTTGACTAAAATATATTAGTACCAAAGAAGTGACAATCCCAATGTATAGCTCTAACAAGAGTCAAATGGCTACTCAAACATTACCAAAGACTATATACTACTCACACACCCAATAAGCTATTTGACCTTAAGAATGTCGGCA
The DNA here is from genome assembly GCA_026153255.1 of Solanum medicagineum. Lineage (NCBI taxonomy): Eukaryota > Viridiplantae > Streptophyta > Magnoliopsida > Solanales > Solanaceae > Solanum > Solanum medicagineum. Next base: position 12,983 of record JAPFFP010013460.1, read on the forward strand.
CTCAATCCACCATTTGGAACCGCCGATTATACACACCATTAAAAATAAAAAAATAGAATCTATAAAATCTACTAAAATAGCTAAACCCAAAGACAGTATATATAATCCTGACAAGGGCATACCACACTAACTAGTAATAATACAAATCAATCAAGATATACAAGGGGGAATTCAAAAGTACCCACAACAAAAATGCTAGTATGTTCTCACAGTACGACTATAAAGTAAAAGAGGATAAGAGGGATCCCCTAAAATGATTACTCGATACTCAACCCAGATATCAGTAACTGGTAGCCCATAAGTAGCATCAATGAATTTGACAGTCACACCTCGGATCATGGCTGCCATCTCCAAAGTTAGTCTCCAAGGCATTGACATGAAATTCGCCTACTATGATATGATTGGCCTCGATAGGTTCATTAGCAAAGCACATCTAACCTGAAGCTTATAATTGGCCAAAGAAATCCGGAATCTTTTCATTCACTTTGTCCAAGCAAACACCTCTCTCTCTCTCTCCAAGCACAGTTCAGCCCAAGTATTCATCACACTTTTGGGAACATTGGGCTAAGAGGACTCTACTCTGATCAAAGTAGGATGCTTTACCTCTATCTAGGATGACTTCATCCTCATTATGTGTGCTTTTGGGGTCCACTTTTAGCCATTAAAGCCTATAATTCAAAGCCAACATGACGAAAAATCATATACAAATTTACATTATGCATTAGGAAGCTATTAAGCCAAGAGAATTTATTGGAAAAAAATTAGATGAAACAGCGAAGTGCTGTTGATTTTGAACAGTGACCTATTGTTCTATTCGTTCACGGCCACACTGGTCTGATCGCGGAGTTCCTACTACACTAGGCTTTCACGTTCGTGGAAGGGTATCCATGATCATGAAGATCCAACAATATTCATAGCATCACATTTGCGGCACTGTGTGTGCATTCACGAAGAGCAATGGTCACCAGCTTTAAATTTCACAGGGGAGTTTTCAAAAATATGTTCGGGATACATGATCGTAACATAATTTCGACAAGATATCACCTCCTCCCCCCCCAAAAAAAAATATATATGTATAATCACTCTCCAAGAAACAACCAACAAGTTAGCACAATGATTAAAGTGGTATTTCAACAGTTAAGCCTAGGAATCAGTTCCTAAACTGCCTAGAAGTAGAACACCACAATGATAAAAATTTATGCCAAGAACACAAAAAAAAATGGAGAAAGAAATCATAGCTTTGATAGTGTAGAAATATAATAGGAAATATTAACCACTTATGATTCACCACTGTCAAGCTATTTCATGGTTGCACAAGTTTCCATTAATGAAGAAGAATGGAGAAGGAGTAGGGTGAACATAACTTTGGAATGAGAACCAAAAAGGATAAAGAAGAAAGCTTAAAATTTCCTTTGCAATTTCTAGTTGAAAAAAGTTATTGAACAATGGTTACCGTTTACCCGTGCTTTCCTTTTCTGAGAATGAACGACAAAGTCATAAGAGAATTGTCTTTTCAACTATGACACTAATGTGTTGTCAAAATACAAAACTTTTCATGCTTAAAACATGAAATTTTGTATGTTCTCAATGCGATGTTAGTTGATTTTATGTGTTATTATGTTATATTTTCAGGATTCTAGGGTTGGCCTAGATTTTAGGAAGAAATACAGAAGTTGTTAAATATTGATGCTGAACAAGGCCTTTTACGGGCCGTTGATCATTCTATAGGTCGTGAAGTGGTTTCGTGGACAATTCTAGTGAGGGATTGATTTTCTGAAGTAGGTTTTACGAACATGCGGACAGGTCATAGAAAAATTTACAAGTTGTAGAGGTGTTTCATAGATTTGAGGTCCAATTTTCCAGCATCACTGTTTGAGACCCCAGTTATGGACCTTGGAATGCAATACGGCCCGTAAACCCCTTTTGTGAGGCATGCCGACCACTTACCCTATTATATTTTGGACTTATATCTTACTCTTTATAAATAGGCTTTTAGGATACTTTTTAAGTTCTTTCATAGAACTTAGAGAGCTCAGCCTTTAGAGATTGAAATTAGTGAGATTACATTGGAGAGCATTGAGAACACCTGTAGTTTAATTTCATCTTTAATCTTGTGATTCTATTTGAAGTTGGATTTACTTGTTCTTAGTTCAATTATCTATGTGTTTAATTATGTTCTACAAATTCATGATTCTGGCATCTACACAAAGGATGAGAGCTGAATCCACAACTAGGGTTATGGGAACCATGAATAACTAACAAGGTAAAACTAGATAATTAATAATTCTTACAAAGTGTGCATACATATATTAATTAAATCTCTTTGTTTTCCATGTTTTCTATTGGTGGACAACATTAGAAATCGCCTAGTGTTACTGACTGGACCAAGATAGAAATGAATAGGAAAAAAAATAATTAATAGGATTTAATTGATGTGTTCTCATCTAATCAACCAAACTGGTCCAAGGGGAGGTTGAACTGGGACTAATATGTAAGGATTAGTAATGCACACTATGGAGATGGGCCAAGTTGCACAGTGAAATTAACCTCTCACCTTTGACCAAAGGGCTTGGTGAACTTAACTTACCATTCTGCATGTTATACCCTTGAAAAGAATTAGGTTATCAAATGATACTAAGTTAGGAAATCATGGGGAACCCAATACCCTAGTTTCTCTCCATATTGATTTCACTCTTGTGTTAATTAGTTTATTATCCATTGATTATTACAAACCCCCCACCCTTTTGGGGAAATAAGTTGTTAAATTACTCGAATTGCAATCAATGAATACTTTTGAGTCTACGTATTCCCTGTAGGTTCGACCCTAACCTTGGTAAGATTTTATTTCTTAACAACAACTGCTTTATCCTCAAAAAGGAGGTGTCACTTGGAAAATATCAAAATTTTGGCCCCATTGCCAGGGAATACGGCTAAACTTAGTCAATTCATAGTGATTTAGGTGATAATCCCTATTTCCCAAATTTTATATTTTGTTTTATTTTTGTTTTCTTTACAGAGTGTAGGTGTAGTGTATGCAAAATAGATGAAGTCGAGGCCGACCCATGACTCAATTTGACCTAGATATCTAGAAAACGTTAAGGAGAATGGCACAAGATAATGCCAATAATGCAGCCAATACAGTGATGTGCTGTCAAAATACAACATATTTGATACCTAAAACATGAGATTTTGTGTGTTCACAATGCGAAATTTATGGTTTTTATGTCTTTTTGTGTTTATTTTTATAAGAGAGCAAGTTGGCACAATTTTGGGAAAAGTTGTAGGTTTCGCTAATTTTTGAAGACATACGAGACCCACTATGAGTTGTAGCTTAGTTTACATGTCACAGAGGTGGCCTCATGGAGATTTCCACTAGTGAAGAAAAGCTTGAAGTTCAGCCATCATGAAACCTTGTTATGAGCCATATTGCATTCTACGAGCCATATTTGAAGGTTTTGTAACAATTTCCAGTGTTCCCAGTACTGGACCAAGTTCTGTAAATATGGACTACGAGAGGATAATACGAATCATACATCAAACTACAACTCGTGAGATGTTTCATAGCAATGAAGTCCAAGTCTAAAGAGATAAATATGTGTCACGACCCAAGCCTAGGGCCTAGACAAGACTGGCGAATGGGGAACCCAAAGGAACCCCAAATAAGCCTCTTAGCATAACATTACACATCCTTGGTCGCGGAAGCAATGTAAAACAACACAAGAAACATAAACAAAGGGGAATTGGGGCTATGGCAAAGCTTGCATAACATCATAGTCACGAGACGAAATAGACAAGGCTCATAACATAGATACATATCTTGTCCAACAACACCTTTACTACATAGAACTTAGCAAAGCCCGAGACTAGCAACCGAGCTCACCCTCGTAGTAAAAATAGAACATAAAGAAGAATGTCTCCATACATAAAAAGGGTAACATAGACTAAGGTCCCCAAAGTGGAGAACTTACCAACTAGCTTGAGTAGCACCGAACTAGCCACGTGGAGGAGGATGATCAACTTGGGCTTCGATCCCTACATGGTGATATCATGTAGGCAAAAGTATGCATCAGTACGTTTGAATATACTAAGTATGTAGGATGCAATGTAACAAGAAATAGGCATCATAATCAAAATGCATAACAATAGGAAACAGGCATAATATAACAATATGAAATGTATGATTAATGCTTAAGTAAATAAAGCTTAAGTAACTCATGCTCATATAGGATATCATATGTGTAGAAGAGACCAGGCTAGCTATTCAAGGTAAAAACCCCTTGGTATTTGTGTGGTATAAAGCCCTCACATGGTTAATGTTAATCACAACTTATCAACACGATGTCGAAGTACAAACTCCCTCACATGGTTGATGAGTACTAACCCTCAACATGGTTACCCGGTCTCTTATTCCCCCGGATCGGGTATGGTCTAATCCAACACTTTACATAGAGTATATCATATACATAAGCTTATTTTATCATTATATAGTCATTCATATCATATCTCATGTTTTGGACCTTCAACTCCTCAAGAATCTATAACCTGACATTTTATCAAATACTTGGTGAGTGTGCAATGGTGGTACAAGACCATGGAACATGCAAGAAAATCTATTATAAAATCATCAATCAACACCTTGTAACACCCTCAAGAAACATACACCAAAACCCCTCATCAAACCTTATAATAGATCCAGGATTTTTAGCTCAAAACGTAGCAAAACAATCACAACATTACATAGCTTTAAAATAGTTCATAGACATGTTCATACTAGTAAAACCATTTGTAAAATTAACTTTAAATCATGCAATTTCATGTAAACAGGAAGCTTGGGCATCATGGGTGAAAGGAACCCATGAAAGAAACCCACACACCTTGACTTTGGAGAGTTTCTTGAAAAAGATTGGGAATGGAGGCTAGAAGCTTTAATGAAATCCTTAGATCCGGATGAGTTTAGGGACTCTTGAGTCTTGAGGAGGACTTGGGGCTTGGCCTGGTTTCCTTTTCCAACAAGACTTCATGAAAACCTTCAAAATGGAGTATTTGATGAACATTAGAGAGGAATATGAGAGTATTTGGTGAGATTTTAGGACTAAAAATAGCTAAAGAATGAGGTATTTTCATTTATATAGGTATAGGGTTATTACCCAATTGCCGTAGAGTAAAAAGTACAATTTTTAGAACTTTTTGAACTAGTCCACATCATGTCAGCGTCGCGGACCACTACTGTTTTTGTGAAGTTTCACCAAAAATTATTTTTCTTGGCACGGACAAAGTATTCATTGTATGTACTCATTTTCCCACACAATTTTGCCCTCTGAACAAGAATATAAATGCAAATTTAAGAAATTCTGCACGAATTTTTACATATTGAAAAAAAATACATCATAAGGTCTTTTCGAACTATGTGGAGGGGTGGTTAAATATCCCCAATTTGAGATATAAGGAAATTATGATTATGGTGGCATTCCTAGGCAAGTATGGGGTGTTTCAATATAAAAGCCCGATTACGACTTGGCCCTAGCTACGAGTCGTAACTGCAAGTCGTAGGGTGCACAAACCAATTTTTTCAATTATTTTAGGGACTTCTTTGTAAATACTATAAATAGTAAATAGTAGATCATTTAAGTACAGTTTTCAGATTTTTTTCATAGATTACAGCAGAGAATAGAGTAGAAAGCAAGAAATTTGAACATTCTTAGGGTTTTAGTTTCGGGAACTAAATTTTGGAGAAGAGATTCACTTGTAGATTGAATTTATATTTTAATCTTGTGATTCTCAATACAAATTGGTTTTCATTGTTCTTAAATCTTCTTGGGTAAGTGATTAACCATATTTTACTCTTTTTTTTTGGTTAGTTTAGTTTCTTTGCAGGATATACCAGGTATTATATGCCCAATACAAGGAGTCAAGGCAATCCCATAGCTCCAATTGAATTAGAGTTCCAATGGCTTAGAAGGAGAATGGCTCAAGCAAATGCTAATATCGCGGTTAATAAAGCTATGAATCGGAATGGTGATGTTTATGATAGGGTTGACAATCCACCATCATTGGAGAATATGCCACAGCCTTGGGACTTCAATGAGAATGCTTATGGATGGAATCAATATACATTGAATCCCATGGCCATGGTCATAATGGGTGCTATAGTGTTACCACCATTACCGACTGACACTAAGTTCACGGTTTCAAGTGGATTGCTCCAAATCCTTCAAAAGTGTGGTTTGTTTGTGGGTCACCTTCCGAGGATCCTCACAGCCATATGCATAAATGTAGATTTTATTTGCAAGAGCATGATGGGGATGCAAAATCTTTCCATTGATGCTGTTGGGTTGCGTGTGTTCCCTCTATGATTTGCAGAAAATGCAGCGATATGGCTATCTAAGCTCCCACAAAGCTAAATCACCATTGGGAGGATTTACAGAAGGCCTTTTCGGAAAGGTACTTCCCGAGGTCAATGAAGCTCAAATTAAAAGATCAAATCAACAATTTCGAGCAATAACCTAGTTATTCAATTAGTACAATGTGGGAGAGGTTTACAAAGTGTTTGAGAAGCATCCCATACCATAAAACTGTTGACGATGCCTTGGTTGAGATTTTCTACTATATGCTCGATGAAAATACTCAAGCGTGTGCCAATACTATAATGGGGGGCATGATCTTAGATCAACCATTCACAATGATCGCTGAGAGAATGGAGCAAGTGGTCAAAACCAACCATGCATAGGGGAAAGGGGAGAGAGCTTCTATAAGAAGCTCAAGTACTGTTAATGTTAGTTCAAAGCATGCTAAGATCAACGAGGAGATCATGCAACAACTTACTCAACTCCGCACAAGTATTGACTAGGTGGTTAAGCAAAATCAAGAGTGCATGTGGTAGTCCACCAACCTCATAGAGCACTCGTGTATGATGAGATGTATTATGACGAGGATGTTTTTTCTGTGAGTGATTAAGCAGTGGTTATCGAGAAAAATGCCCAAGGGTCCAATTCGGACTACTGGCGTCAAGGTTTTGGAAGCCAAGGTTAACTACAATAGAGAAAGTGCCTATAGAGATAATTGACATGGTTATTATGAAAGGAATAAGGTGCCAAAAGCCAAGTGGGGTAGAAGAGATGGTTTTAGTAATGGTCCATATGTGCCACCCCATAATCGTGTTGCAGGGGCATGTAATTCTAGGATTGAAGAAATGTTTGACCGATTGATGAAGAAGGCCGAAACTCAAGATGAGACTTTAAAGGGAATGAAATTAGATATCTCTAGCATAAACCAAAAGATAGAGTCTCACACGATCGCCATTAAACAACTTGAGCAACAATTCGGTCAACTTTTCGCTCAATTGAATCAACACCAGAAAGGTACATTGCCAAGCAATATGGTTCAAAATCCAAAGAATAAGAGGCATTGTATAGCAGGCATGACTAGGGGAGATAAGAGTACCATTCATCCTCTGATGCCAGTAGGTGAGAATGATGTGCATGAAAAGATATTTGCAGAGAAGGTAGTGAATGGAGAAGAATAAGGCAACAAAGATGGTGTTAGCGATGAAGTGGTTAACGAGACAAAGAAATGTAAGACCATCCCAAGGCCTTCTCCTCTCTTTCCCCAAAGACTCAAAAAAAAGGAGGAGGATGGTGAGTTTAAACATTTCGTCTCTAAGTTAAAGCAATTGTCCATCAACATTCCCCTGATCGAAGCATTAGAGAAAATGCTTGGTTATGCTAAATACATGAAGGTTTTTGTAACTAAGAAGCGCATGGCAAGCCAAGAACTTTCTTAAGAGCTCCAACATTGTAGTGCCATTACCACTAAGTCCTTAATTCAGAAAACGAAAGGCCCAGTGCATTCACCATTCCTTGTACCATTGGTTATGTAGAGTTTGCAAGGGCTTTGTGCGATTTGGGTGCTAGTATAAACTCAATGCCTCTTGCGATCTTCTAAATGCTTGTTTTGGGTTCTCCTACTCCTACAAGAATGAAGTTGTTAATCGCAGATAGAACAATCAAAGAAACAATAGGGAATACTTTACGATGTATTGGTGAAAGTTGAAAAGTTCATATTCCCAGTGGATTTTGTGATTCTTGATCGTGAAGTTGATTTTGAGGTCCTTATTATCCTAGGAAGACCATTTCTGGCCACAGGGAGAGCTTTGGTGGATATGGATCCTGTCAACTCAAATTTTGGGTGAATTATGAAGAAGCGGTTTTCGATATCAGCTAATCTATGAAGCATCAGGATGAATTGAAAAGTGAGGTTTGGGCAATTGATGAATTCTGAGTACTCAAGATGTCTAAGTCATGTTATGACAATAAATCAGGCACTACTTGTGAGGCAACCCAAGGATTTATGATGTTCTGGCATAGTTTTGAGTTTATTTTTAGTTTTTGAATTTTTTGGTTGATTATTTGTTTGTGTTTTGATCGATATTTTTGACGTTGGGTTTTTTGCATTTTAGGTGCAAGTGCATTCTATGAGAGCATCTATGTTCAAGACAAAGATTTCAAGTCTTGCTAAGAATTGCATTTGATTTAGTCTCCACAACCAAGCTTACGAGTCGTATTGTACTTTACAACTCGTGTTCCTGCCTCATAGAGAGTTACAATGAGTAGGTTAAGTGTGAACTTCATCTACGAGCCAACTTTGCGATACATAGTTCAACCTATGAGTTGTGAATGAGGTTTGTGGAACCCAGGTATTTTTTGAATTTTTCTAAGTATTGAAGTGGTCTATGAGACCGGGACCTACGAGTCGTATAATAGGCTATGACTCATAGTCGGAGTTTCGTAGACCCGACCCAATGATTTTAAAGCATGAAGCCGGTAAAGTATAAAAAGGGTCAAATTTAATTTGACCCATTTTTTAATCCTAATAACCGATAATTGCCATAAATTTCTTCCCCCAACCTTTTTCTGATCATATTTTCGGTGCACCAACTCTGTTTTTGGTAAGAAATTGCAGCGACTAAGGTTTCTTGGGCTTTAATATCAGTTTTCTCTCTCTAATTCATCTATACACTTGTTAAGTTTCTTGGTTTAGTTTTAACTCCTCAATTTACCTTGTTTTTGAAAGTTTAAGTTGATAAATATGGATGAGTTGGTGTGTGGACATTTGATTATTTCTTGAATATGAGTTGTCAATTAAAAACTAGGGTCGCCTTGAACTCAGTTGATTATGCAAGCCCTAAGTTATATGCTATATCCTTGATCTTGTAATCGAACGCCTAGATTGTTATGCTCCTTGTGTGATTGCCTATTGTTAAGGGGTTTTGACTATGATGATTTCAGTTACACAGGAAGGTGATTTTGTGTGGGCTATATTGACTTAGTCGGAATCATAGGATAATTGACTCTGGTTGTGTGCCTGTTGGACTATACCCCAAGTGCATTTGAAATGTTATTGAATGATTGTTATTCATGATTTAGGGGTGGTCTGTAGGTATACATTTGAAAGAATTTGGGGAAGGATGAAATGATTGGCTATTGATTGCTAAATCCTATTTGATAGGGTAGTTTTGTTTTGAAATCATGTTTAGCGTATGGTTTAATTTGTGCTTAGCATATGAGTGTCATGTACTTGCTTCAATGCTGCTAGAATAGTATTTGAATTATCGTAGGGTTCGTGTTATGAGTTTTGGTACATTAGGTACCTGGAAAATCTCTATCACAAGAGTCTTTTTATGATTCATAGATGAATCTACGAGTCGTAATTACCTCTAGGGGAAGTTCTAGTGATGTGATATTCTAAAAATTCATTATATGAGACCTTCTACAAGTCGTAGATCACTCTACGAGTCATAGATAGGTCTCATGGACTGTTCCTATTTTATGTGTGCTCCTTGGAATTCTATATGAAAACGGTTTACGACCCGTAATCCAAGTTACGATTCATAACAAGGTTTAATAACATCTTCCAGTGTTATATTTTATTTTGCACATCTAGTCTACAAAGTGACTTTACGACTGATATTTCTAGCTATGACTCATAATTGGTCCTTGTGATACCTGACTACAACTGATCCAATACACATTTCTTGTTTTTCTCTGTTGATTGTTATGACTAATTATGATTTATCTATTTGTGACTTGTAGGAATCATGGCCCCAAAGGGAAAATGCTCAAAGATTGAGGCATTTAAAAAGAAGCTTATTGATGATCTTACAGATGAGGAGCATTTGGATGAGGAGTCATTAGAGGTCGTTAAAATTCATCAAGACCCATAGGCTGGAGTGCCTCGAACTAGAGCTGCAGTAAAAGTTGCATGAACTCAAGCTCGTGGTAATAGTCCTGCCAATTCTGATGATGTGACACCTTGTAACTCTATGCTCTTATGTATCCATGTTTCAAGCCTCATTTGGTTAGATTTGGGGTGTATTAGGTTCATGGGAGACTCCTAGTACCTAAATGAGTTTAAGACTTCCTTAAGAGTTAAGTTTTGGGTGATGGTTCATGCAAGGGTCAACTTTAAACTAGCATAAATTTTAGCACATTTGGAACTGGGTGGCCCACGACATGTCAAATGAAAGATCTTTAAGTTAGCTTCACAACACACTTGGTTTCACCTTATTTTGAGTTTTGATAAAGGAGTTATGACTATTTTCCTGAGACCCTCCTATGCAGTGAACTCACACATGCAGCTTGACGGCTAGTATGCCCTTTGACGGGCCATTTGGAGTAGCTGGGTTTGGAAAGGGCCATTTTCGGCACCAAGGAAGGTCGCACAGCCAGTGGCATGGGCCGTGTGGCCCACCACTAACCGTGGGGATGGCCACAAGGTATGCCTAGGCAAGCTTGTTGGACTTGGGGAAAAATGTGGCTAAGGTTAGTACCACGGGCACTGTTGACGGAGTGGGACGGCCCGTGGCACCTTGGCATATGGAGGCCTGCAACCTTTTGTATAAGTTAGGTAGGAAAGATCAGTAGACGGTCTGTGTAACCCCACACGGTCCGTGAAAGAGACCATTAATATGATGTCGACGCTAACTTTTTCTCAAGCGTTCCAGTTGCATTTTTCTATCTAAGTCTTGTCTCACGGGCACTCCATATGACCACTGGGGTGATACACGGTCTGCCAAGTCTCTAGTGAGATGATACTTTGCCAAATTTTCCATCTATTCACTTATGGCGTATTCGTAAATTTTAATTACACTAATGCCCTTTTTAGAATTCCAATGCTATCCTAATCTTCCTAAAAGACCTAAACACTATGGTAAAAGATTAGAATCATTACTCTCATCTCAAATACACTTTCAATTCTCTCAAAAGTCGTCATCAATCCCCAATTCAATTTCAAGGAAACCTAAGCACAAGATTGGATTCAGAGATCATTTCAAGCCTCCATTCTTCCCAATCTCAAATCCAAGCAATTCTAGACCTAAGGTATGTGTTGTTAAACCATTGGGTCCTTCCTCCCAAGGTGACTAAAACCTCTTTAGCTTAATAATGCATGATTTAAAGTTGATTTAACATGTGGGTCTTTTATATTAAGAAATTTACTGCACAGTGATTTTAGTTCATGAAAGTATAGTCGTTTTAGCATGTTTTGAGTTTCAAATCTTTGATCTAATGTTGGATTTGATGAGTGGTTTTGATGTAAATATATTGGGGGTATTGCAAGGTGTTGATTGATGATTTATCACTGATTTTCTTGCATGATTTCATCTCTAAGTGGCATGGTCTTTTACCCCCATTAAACACCCCCCATGTGTTTGATAAAATATCCGGATTTGGTTGCTTGAGTAGTTGAAGGATCAAAGCATGAGATATGATATGAATGATGTATGATGATGAAATGAGCTTATGTATATGATTATTCCCATATCAAGTGTTACATTAAAGTATATGATGAATCCTACATAAGGTGTTGCATTCGACCATACCCGATCCGGGGGAACAAGAGCCCAAGTAAGCATGTTGGGGGTTTATACTCATCAACCATGCAAGGGGTTTATACTTCATCACCGTGTTGATAAGGTGTGATTACCAAGAACCATGTGAGGAGTTTATACCATACAACTACCAAGGGGTTTATACCTTGAACAACTAGCTTGGTCTCTTCTTCACATATGATATCCTATATAAGCATGAGTTATTTAAGTATGTTGTACTTAAGCATTGATATACATGACATATTGTATATTATGTCTATTGCTTAATATTGTACATTTTGATTATGATGTCTACTTTTTGTTGTATTGCATCCCACATACTGAGTACATTCAAACATACTAATGCATACTCTTGCCTACATGATATCACCATGTAGGAAACCGGTACTCAAGTTGATCCTCTTCCTCCTCCAAGTGGCTAGTCGGTGCTATTCCAAGATTGTTGGTGAGTCCTTCATTTCAGAAACCTTAGTATATGTTAATATGATCTATGTTTTTTAGACAGTATCTTATGTTCTATTGACTATGACGGTCAGCTCGGTAGCTTTGTCTTGTACCCCGCTCTATCTATGTATTTAGAGGTGTTGTTGGATGAGTCGTGCATTTATGATATGAGCTATGACTCCTTGTCTTTAATATTGATGGGTTGACAAGCTATCCCTTAGACCCTTATTCCTTTTGCTTACTTTATACCTTTTATATGCTTCCTTGACCAAGGATGTGTAATCACAAGTTAAGAGGCTTGCTTGGGGTTCCTTCGGGTTCCCCATTCGCCGTGTCATGTCTAGGCCCAGGCTTGGGGAATGACAAACTTGGTATCAGAGCACTAGGTTGATACATCCTCGTAGTCTAACACACCATGCCGATTAGATCCTATTCATGATTGTAAAGTGCGCCATGACTGTGAGTACGAGGCTATGAGACATTTTTGAAAATGTTACCCTTCTTCATATTCTAATTCGTGCTACAGAGTTGTGGTAAGTCTTCCCCACCCCCCAATGATTGTTCTTTGTTATGCTAGATCATGCCTAACACTCAAGGAAGCAAGGTCCAAACTCCCGAGAAGCACCTACCCATGGTGAGCTCTGCGATGTTCTCACTATGCTTGGCTATGTTGTGGCCAATCAAGTCAACCAAGGCGCCTAAGCTCCTCATGCTACTAACACAGACCTAGGGTAAGAGACTTCATGAGGATGAATCCTCTAGTTTTCTATGGGTCAAAGGTGGAGGAAGACCCACAAGAGTTCATTGATGAGGTCTACAAAATGTTGAACATCATGGGTGTTGGGCCGAACTAAAAGGTGGAGTTGGCGAAATACCAACTCAAGGGGGTAGCCCGAATATGGTAGACCAATGGAAGGGTGAGAAGGGAATTGGTAATGTGGTGCTTTGGGAGGAATTCAAATCGGCTTTCCTTAATCGGTTTTTCCCTCTTGAGCTTAGGGAATCTAAGTTGGTGGAGTTGATGAACTTGAAACAAGGTGCTATCAGTGTGAGGGAGTATTCCCTAAAGTTTAATCAACTTTCAAAGTATGCTCCTCATTTGGTGGCCTATCCTAAATCTAGGATGAATAAGTTCATGATGGGGGGTCTCCGACATGCTAAGTGAAGAATGTCGGTCTGCCATGCTAATTAGTGATATGGACTTGTCTCGATTGATGATATATGCCGAGGAAATGGAGGAAGAGAAGTTGAGGAAGAGGTAGAGGTGGCAAGGGCTGGGGTGCAAATATGGTCCGATTAGGTAGAGGTGGTCCTCAAGGTGGTGCGCCAAGACACAATCGATTTTATGCACTACATGGAAAGCAAGGGGTTGGTGAGGTTCCTGATGTTGTTACCGGTTTGTTGAAATTTTTTGATCTTGATGTATATGCTTTGATTGATTCGGGTGCCACCCTTTCTTTTGTTACCCCCTTTGTTGCTAAAACATTCCATGTTGACCCCGAGTTGTTGCATGAGTCATATGAAGTGTCTACTCCTATTGGTGCCTCTATTGTTGCTAGAAAATTTTATAGTTGTCCTATTGCATTTTGCATAAGATGATGCCTTGCGATCTTATTGAATTAGACATAGTAGATTTTGCTGTCATTCTTGCGATTGATTGGTTGCATACCTACTATGGTTCTATTTATTGTAGAACCCATATGGTCAAGTTTCATTTCCCAAAGGAACCCATCCTTGAGTGGGAAAGTCAAGATGTGGTGGTCAAGGGTAGATTCATTTTATGCATTAAAGCCCATAAGTTGATTTCTAGAGGGTGTCTTTACCATCTTATGAGGGTTAAAGATGTATAGTCCAAAGTCCCTTCTATATAGTCAGTTCCAGTTGTAAATGAGTTTCTTGATGTCTTCTCAAATGACCTCCCCGGTGTCCCTCCCAAAAGGGAGATAGATTTTGGCATAGATCTCCTTCCCGATACCCAACCTATCTCCATTCCCCCTTACCGCGTGGCCCCGGCGGAGTTGAAGGAGTTAAAGGAGCAATTGAAAGATTTGTTAGAGAAGGGATTTATTAGGCCTAGACGATCACCTTAGGGTGCACCGGTATTGTTTGTAAAGAAGAAGGATGTGTCACTTAGAATGTGCATTGACTACCAGCAATTCAATTGGGTCACTATAAAGAATAGGTATCCTCTTCCAAGGATTGATGACTAGTTTGACCAATTTACAAGAGGCTAGTGTTTTCTCTAAGATTAATCTTCGGTCCGAGTATTAATAAGTGAAGGTGAGGGAGTGTGATACTCCCAAGACAACCTTCCAAAATGGATATGGGCATTATGAATTCGTAGTGATGTCTTTTGATTTAACCAATGCACCGGCTATCTTCATGGACCTAATGAATAGGGTCTTCAAACCCTACCTTGATTCCTTTGTTGTGGTCTTCATTGATGATATTTTTTATCTATTCACATGGGAGGAACATATGGGGCATTTGAGGGTTCTGTTGCAAAGATTGTGGGAGGAGAGATTATATGCTAATATGAAAAGTGTAAATTTTGGTTGAAGGAGGTTGTATTCTTGGGTCATGTAATGTCAGGGGATGGTATTAAGGTGGATCCTAAGAAGATCGATGTGATTAGAAATTGGCCTAGACCATTGACCCCGTCGGACATTAGGAGTTTCTTGGGCCTTGCGGGTTACTATAGAAGGTTTGTGAATGGGTTCTCCTCTATTGCTTCTCCTATGACAAAATTGACTCAAAAGAAGGTTAGGTTTGTGTAGACCAAAGATAGCGAGAGGAGCTTCCAAACATAGAAAGATAAGCTTGTGTCCGCTCCCATATTATCATAACAGATTGTTTTGAATGATTTGCTGTATATTGTGATGCCTCTAGAGAGGTTTTGGGTTATGTACTAATGCAAGATGGCAAGGTCATAGCCTATGCTTCTAGGCAACTCAGGTGCACGAAAAGAACTACCCTACCCATGATCTTGAATTCGTCGTCGTAGTGTTTGCATTAAAGATTTGTCGTCATTATTTGTATGTGGTGCATGCTAATGTGTTCACCAATCGTAAGAGCCTCCAATATGTCTTCACTCAAAAAGAACTCAACTTAAGACAAAGAAGGTGGCTAGAACTTCTTAAGGACTATGACATGAGTGTGCATGACCATCCCCGGAAGACAAATGTTGTGGCGGATACTTTGGTTCGGGTGTCTATGGGTAGCTTAGCTCATGTTGATGGTGGTGATAGAAAAATAGCTAGGGAGGTGCATCGATTGGCAAGATTTGGGGTTAGGTTGGAAGAGGTACGTAATGTTGTGGTTTTTCTTGATGGTTCCAAATCTTCTTTGGTTGATGAGGTGATAGCAAAACAAGATCTTAACTCCTCCTTGCTTGAATTGAAGGCCTTAGTGAAAGAGGGCATAGTAGAGGTTTTCTCCCAAGGGGGAGATAGTGCCCTTAGGTACCAAGTTAGGTTGTATGTGCCTTGTGTTGATTTGTTTGAGGGAGAAGATCCTTGAGGAGGCCCATAATTCTTCATATTCTATCCATCCCGGTTCCACCAAAATGTATAGAGACTTGAGGGACGTGTATTGGTGGGGAGGCATGAAGTGGGACATTGCCAAATTCATTTTCGATTGCCATAGTTATCAACAAGTCAAAGCCGAGAATCAAAGGTCGGATGGCCTAACCCAAGATATAGAGATTCCCACTTGGAAGTAGGAGGTGATTAATATGGATTTTATGGTTGGGTTGCCCAAGACTAGAAAAGGTTTTGATTCCATTTGGGTGTTGTTTGATAGGATGACGAAATTGGCTCACTTTCTACTAGTTAAGACCACATATGGAACCGAAGAGTATGCAAGGTTATACATCCATGAGTTAGTGGGGTTACATGGGGTTCTTTTGTCCATCATATCGGATCGATGTTCGCAACTCACTTCACACTTTTTGAAGTCTTTTCAAAGGGGACATGATACAAAAGTTCACCTTAGTACAACCTTCCATCCTCAAGGATGGCCAAGCCGAAAGAACCATTCAAACCCTTGAACATATACTTAGGGCATGTGTATTGGAGATGAGGGGTAGTTGGGATGACTATCTTCCTTTGATTGAATTCAATACAATAATAGCTATCACTCTAGCATCGGTATGGCTCCTTTTGAGGCTCTTTATGGAGGCAATGTAGATCACCGGTCAATTGGTTTGAGGTTTGAGGTTTGAGATGTTGCCTTATTAGGACAGAATCTGGTTATGGATGCTCTTGAGAAGGTTAGGATGATTAGGGAAAGGTTAAGAATAGTCCAAAGTCGTCAAAAATCTTATGTCGATGTGAGAAAAAGAGACCTTGAATTCAAAGTGGGTTGGGTTTATTTGAAGGTTTCTCCAATGAAAGGTGTGGTCTGTTTCGGTAAAAAGGGGAAGTTGAGTCCAAGGTACGTTGGTCCTTATGAGGTCTTGAAGAGGGTTGGCAAAGGTAGATTATGAGTTGAAGTTTCCTAATGAAATGAACTTGGTTCATCCGGTGTTCCATGTCTCTATGTTGAGAAAATGTTTGGGTGACCCGAATGCCATTGTGCCTCTTAATCTAGTGGGTGTTGTTGAGGATAAGTTGACTTATGAGAAGGTACCGGTTCAGATTTTGGATAGGAAAGTGAAGAGATTGAGGAACAAGGAGGTGACATCTGTTAAGGTCCTTTGGAGGAACCAACAACTCGAAAGTGCTACATGGGAGGCCGAAGCGGACATACAAATGCGGTATCCTTATCTTTTCCACTCCACTCAAGCTTAAGGTACCAATTCTAAGTCTCCTATGTGATTTCAAGTCTTAAGTTTCATTTTACATTGCATGGATTCATGTTCATGTTAATAATATTAGGGGGATTTTGATGTTCATATTGGGATTTTCTTAAAGAGCATATTTAGGTGCATTGTTGCATCCATGTTTTAGCAAAAATCTTCATGACTACTTTCCTCATGTACGTTTCTTGACATTCGAGGACAAATGTTCCCAAGGAGGAGATATTGTGACACTCTATAACTCTGTGCTCTTATGTATCCATTTTTCAAGCCTCAATGGTTAGATTTAGGGTGTATTAGGTTCACGGGAGACTCCTAAGTATCTAAACGAGTTCATGACTTCCCTAAGAGTTAAGTTTTGGGTAATGGTTCATGCAAGGGTCAACTTTAAACTAGCATAAGTTTTAGCACATTTGGAACTGGGTGGCCCACAACATGTCAGATGAAAGCTCTTTGAGTTAGATTCTCAGCGCACTTGGTTTCACATTATTTTGAGTTTGGATGAAGGAGTTATGGATGTTTTTGTGAGACCCTCCCGTGTATTGAACTCACAGGGGTAGCTTGACGGCTAGTGTGCCCTTTGATGGGTGTTTGGGGAAGATGGGGTTGGGAAGGGCAATTTTTGGCACCAAGGAAGGTGGAACGGCCAGTGACATGGGTTGTGTGTCCCACCACTGACCATGGGAATGGCCACAAGGTGTGCCAAAGCAAGTTTGTTGGACTTAGGGAAAAATATGGCTAAGGTAGGTACCACGGCCACTGTTGACAGGCCGTGTGGAGTATGACGGCCCGTGGCACCTGGCCGTGTGGAGGCCTACAACGTTTTGTCTAAGTGAGGTGGGACGGACTAGTAAATGGTTTGTGTAACCCCACAGGGTCCGTGAAAGCGACCGTAAAAGTGACGTCGATGCTAATTTTTTCTCAAGTGTTCCAATTCCATTTTTTCTGTCTAAGTCTTACCTCACGGGCACTCCACACGACCCTTGGAGTGCTACACGGTAAGTCAAGTCTCCAGTGAGAAGATACTTTGCCAATTTTTTCATCCATTCACTTATGGCGTCTTCGTAAATTTTAATTACTCTATGTCGTTTTCAGACTGCCAATGCTATGCTAATCTTCCTAAAAGACCTAAACATTATCCCAAAGTATAAAAATCATTACTCTAATATCAAATACACTCTTAATTCTCTCAAACACTTTCATCAAGCCCCAATTATATTTAAAGGAAACCAAATCACAAGATTGGATTCAAAGATCATTTCAAGCCTCTATTCTTCCCAATCTCAATTCCAAGCAACTCTAGACCTAAGGTATGTGGTGTTGAACCATTGGGTGCTTCCACCCATGGTGCCTAAACCCTATTTTGCTTAATAATGCATGATTTAAGTTGATTTTACATGTTGCTCTTGTATATTGAGAAATTTACTGCATAGTGATTTTAGTTCATGAAAGTATTGTTATTTTAGCATGTTTTGAGCTTCAAATCTTGGATCAAATGTTGGATTTGATGAGGGGTTTTGATGTTAATGTCTTTTGGGTTTTGCAAGGTATTGATTGATGGTTTTATCACTGATTTTCTTGCATGATTTCATCTCTAAATTGCATGGTTTTTTAACCCCATTACACATCCCCCAAGTGTTTTGAGAAAATGTCCGGATGTGGTTTCTTGAGTAGTTGAAGGTCCAAAGCATGAGATATGATATGAATGATGTTATGATGATGAAATGATATTATGTATATGATTATTCCCGTATGAAGTGTTGCACCAGAGCATATGATGAATCCTATATAAGGTGTTGCATTGGACCATACTTGATCCGGGGGGACAAGAGCCCGAGTAACCATGTTGGGGGTTTATACTCATCAACCATGCGAGGGGTTTATACTTGGTCACCGTGTTGGTAAGGTATGATTACCATCAACCATTTTAGGGGTTTATACCATGCAACCACCAAGGGGTTTATACCTTGAACAACTAGCTTGGTCTCTTCTTCACATATGATATCCTATAAAAGCATAAGTTACTTAAGCATGTTTTACTTAAGCATTAATCATACATGGCATATTGTATATTATGTCTATTGATTAATATAGTTCAATTTGATTATGATATCTACTTCTTGTTGTATTGCACCCACATAGTTAGTACATTCAAACGTACTAACGCATGCTCTTGCCTACATGATATCACCATGTAGGAACCGGTGCTTAAATTGATCATCCTCCTCCTTCACGTGACTAGTCGGTGCTATTCCAAGCTTGTTGGTGAGTCCTCTATATCGGGGACCTTAGTCTATGTTATTATTATCTATGTATTGAGAAAGTATCTTATGTTCTATGGACTATGAGGGTGAGCCCGGTAGCTTTTTCCTGGCCTCCGCTCTATCTATGTATTTAGAGTTGTTAGACGAGTCATGTATTTATGATATGAGCTATGACTCCTTGTCTTTGATCTCGATGTTTTGACAAGCTATCCCTTAGGCACTTGTTCTTTTTCCTTACTTTATGCCTTTTATATGCTTCCACGACCAAGGATGTATAAGAGGCTTTTATATGATAAGAGGCTTGCTTGGGGTTCCTTCGGGTTCCCCATCTGCCGTGTCACGTCTAGGCCCTAGACTTGGCTCATGACAGATGAGGAAGGGAATGATGAAAGGGATGATGTTTCACCCCAGATGACTCCTTCAGGCACGGAGTCTAGTTCCGAGGAGGGCTCACAGGATAGAGGAGATGCCCAGTACTCCGTTGCCCCATCAGCTTCTCAAGCATCGGATCCTTCTTCCCGGTGGGATGTCTAGCGAATGGAGGCACAGAGCTTCTGTAGCCAAAGGGGCAAGGCAAGACCGCACGGTCGATATATGAGGATCCCTAGGTTATTGACAACAGATTGAGCCATGTCCCAGGACTGGAGGACACAATGACACATTATTGGCTCAGGTAGTTGACAGATAAGTTGGGATGATATGCCCCACTTATGGTCTTGCAAATCTATGTAGCTTACGCAGCAACCGTTCTTCATGATCTCCCCAAGGGGAAGAAACCTCTTATGTCTCCAAGATTAAGAGATGTACTAGTGAGCGGGCGACGGTTCGATATTACAGAGGAGACGATCTATCGTGTACATTTTGGTCCCAAGTATCGATCTCCGAGATCGATGGTGGAGTTGGATTATAGATTGATGCAGGCTAGAACTGCATTGACTTTGAAGGATTCGATACAGAGGATAGAGTTGTTGAGATGGGTGGTCCGTCACATTACTGAGCATGGTCCAGAGCCTACCTGCATCACCATACACACAGAGTCGATTGTGAAGGCGTCACTCTCTTTCCCCGCGAAGTTTTGGTGGACCATGTTTAGATCCGCATCCAGCCTACACTAGCAAATAACACACTTACAGCGAAGCAAGCGGTATTGGTTGCCAGCATATTGGTTAGCTATGATATTGATTGGGCCCAACTCATAAAGGAGCAAATTTATTAGTCAGTGCTCAAGATGGCCACTTGTGTGCCATTTCAAATTTTAATCTACAGACTTTGTATCGCATCAAAGGTGCAGATATTGCATCATCATGACTACTAGGTACTGACTCTACAAACTCTAGATCCTAGCCTCATAAATGATTATGAGAACCATGTGGCACTTCAGAGGACACAACCTCCTCCTATGCCTGAGATATTTGCTCCAGAGCTACCAAAGGAGGGTTCGACAACTGCCCCTACTCCTACTCAATTTGCTACTACTGATGAGAGACCCTAGCAGTCTAAGGCAATCAATATTGAGGGGGGTCCCACTTCAGCTACTCATACACCAGAGGCTAGTACTTAACAGACTCCACGCCGCGCATGGTTCATGTGTCTGTGGTTTCTATTCAGGCCACACCGCAGCGATTATCATGGACTGAGGCTTAGCTGTCTCGGCTCATTCAGCAGCTCAGGCCATGGTTCTGGTAGACGGTTGTGGACTCAGACGAGCGATACACGACATTCACTTTATTTACTATTCAGGAGCGTATTTCTACGGTAGATGCCCACATTTATGCCTTTGAGGACCAGGTGCAGAAGTGGTTAGCCAAGGTCCGGCCAGATCTGTCAGCCATACACGAGGAGATTACAAAACTTAGGGACAACTTGACTTCTTCACTAGCGGCGCTAGTTACGGTTCTAGAGTGTACACCTTCGGAGCCGTTGTTTGTTTTATTTGCCACAGAGTATTCCACACAACCTTTTTCATGACCCAAGCCTAGGGCCTAGACATGACATAGCGAATGGGGAAACTAAAAGGAAATCCTAAACAATCCTCTTAACTTGTCATTACACATCCTTCGTCGTGGAAGCATATAAAATACATATATAAAATACATATAGAATAGAATGGGGCATTAGGGCTAAGGGAAAGCTTTGCGACGCATCAACATCAAGAGACAAGAAATCAGAGCTCATATCATAAATATTTAAGTTGTCCAACAAACACCTCTAAATACATAGAGTGGGGGCCAAGACAAAATAACCGGGCTCACCCTCATAGTCAAGTAGAACATAAGATAGCATCTAATTACATAGATAAGAGAAAAACATAAACCAAAGTCCCTGAAATGGAGGACTCACCAACAAGCTTGGAATAGCACCATCTAGCCACGTGGAGGACGAGGGTGATTAACTTGGGCATCGGTTCCTACATGGTGATATCATATAGGCAAGAGTATGTATTAGTGCGTTTGAATGTACTAAGTAGGTGGGATGCAATGGAACAAGAGATAAGTTTCATAGTAAACATGTATAAGAATAGGCAATAGGCATGATATAGCAATATAAGAAAAACATGCTTAAGTAATCCATACTCATATAGAATGTCATATGTGTAGAAAAGACAAGCTAGATATTCAAGGTATAAACCCCTTGGTGGTTGTGTGGTATAAACGCTTCACATGGTTGATGGTAATCACACCTTACCAACATAGTGACGAAGTATAAACCCCTCGCATGGTTGATGAGTCTAAACCCCCAACATGGTTACCCGGGCTCTTGTCCCCCTGAATCGAGCATGGTCTAATGCAACACTTTATATAAGATTTATCATAGGCTCTAATGCAACATTTCATATAGGAATAATCATATTCATAATCTCATTTAATCATCATAACATCATTCATATCATATTTTATGCTTTTGACCTTCATTTCCTCATGAAATCATAACCGGACATTTTGTCAAACACCTTGGGTGTGTAATGGGGGTAAAAGACTATGCAATTTCGAGATAAAATTATGCAAGAAAATCAATTGTAAAAATATCAATCAACACCTTGCAACACCCCCAAGACATTCACATTAAAACTCCTCATCAAATCCAACATTTGAAGCTCAAAACATGCTAAAACAACCATACTTTCATGAACTACAATCACTGTGCAATAAATTTCTAAATATACAAGACCCACATGTACAATCAACTTTAAATCATGCAATATTATTAAAAAGAAGGCTTAGGCACCATGGGTGGAAAGACCCAATGGTTCAACACCAGACACCTTAGCTTTGGAGAAGTTCTTGGTGAAGGTTAACAATGGAGGCTTGAAGCTTAAAGAGACTCCTTAAATCTGGATGAGGATTTTGAGTCTTGGAATTTGGAGTTAAAGTAAGGCTAAGTGTTTTGGGGTGTATTCGGAAACGTTTAGGATGATATAAGGGTGAATTTTGACTAAGTGTAGATAAAAACACGTTTGGAAAAATTGGGCCCAGCACTATAGAATATTTTGGGCCGCATAAGAAAAACTGCCAGACGGAAAACAAATCTTAGAATTGTGGAGAGGGATTTATATTAAAGCGCACCCAAGGCGCGTCGCAGAAGCATCACGAGCAGCTCACTTGAAATTGTCCCTTAAAAATTGATAATTGCTATTCTTTCACTATTAAATCGAGGTTAGACTATTTTTCACCTAATTTTGACCCCCTGATCACAAATATAAAGTCAAATTTTTGAAATATCAAATGAATTTTTGGACATATGGAAATTAAAATTTTAGGCATTTCGAGGCACGTTTTTGGGCAATTTTTGGGGTCGTTTCAGCATTCATGTGAGAAGAAACCCTTTATGGAGGGTGATGACACAAAGGTGAGGCATGTGTGATCAAAGATCTCCGAGGTTGATGAGGAAGACACAGAGGATGCACTCAAGATGGACTTGAGGATACTGAGGCGATGAGAGGAGTTGAGACTAGCCCAGGAGTATGACAAAGCGATGGGTATAAGTCCATCGGGATAGAGTTCGGTTGCTACACAGACTACTCTGCAGGAGGGAGATGATCAAATGCAGCCCTAGACTGGTGCTTAGACACCAATTTATTTTTGACCCTATGTATTTACTTTGATTTTGATATTGTACATTGAGGACAATGTATAGTTCTTTTTGATAGTGTGTGGGCAGTGATGGACTGGGGTGAAGTCTGAGTAGCTTTTGGTCCATAACTACCCCAAATTTTGATCCCGAGATTTTCTTGCATGTGTTCTTTTTCCTCATGAATATTTAATTTTTGTTGAACCGGCATGTCTAGAATGTTTTAGATAATATTTGTAGCATGTGGTACTTGAACTGATGGTATGTACAATATTTTGATGATTATTTTGAAATGCTTTGAAAATTGGTACCCACAAAAATTTTTTACTAGTAGTTAAACTGTAACCACGTATATTTGGGTATTTGGCAATGTTTGTCTTGATGACTGAGTGTAATTGAGATATGAAGCATAACTTGTGATTTTCTTGTTGATAATGTATGTAGTGTCTTGTGTGAGTGAGCTTGTTTTGCCAGATTCATGCGTATTTTATGCTAATTTAGAACTTTCCCTGTTACTCTAAGTTGGATGATAGACTAAATGGATTAGGAGGTGATCCTAGGCCTTTGTTTTTTAATTAGTCCACTTTATCCGTAAATAACTAACCAAATGATGTTTTATCCCTTGTTCCAAATAGTTGAGCCTTACATGAACCAATTCTTTCTTGTACCCAATTAGCCTATCCTTATTTAGTGGTAAAACATTTAGCCCCGTTCTGCCCTTGAGCATTGTGAACCTTTAATGAGGCAAAATGGCTAAGTTGAGGGTGGCTACCAAAAGTGGCCCTGGTTTGGGGAATATATATCATGTACATCAATATAAATTGAGGGCGGCTGGTGTAGAGGTGAAAGCACAAAAATAAGGTGGTGAATTGGGTATGAGTACAAAAATAAGAAAGTAATGTACCGAGAGAAAGAAAAAGAAAAAGATGTCTTAGATTGAGATTAGAAGAAAAATTATGTGGGAAAATGAGGCAAAAGCTGAAAAATGAGAAAACAATACCTGGAAAAGCTG
Organism: Solanum medicagineum; assembly: GCA_026153255.1. NCBI lineage: Eukaryota > Viridiplantae > Streptophyta > Magnoliopsida > Solanales > Solanaceae > Solanum > Solanum medicagineum. Next base: position 37,453 of record JAPFFP010013460.1, read on the forward strand.
GAATATGGAGAAAAGGGAGAATAAGGTAAAATGATTGAGTTCATAATGTGTAAGTGGTGAAAAACGAGGTTCAAGGATGGTCTTTAGCCACTATGTTTCCAACAATGCCCTACCAAAGCCCAATGAGCCTGCATTACAAGCCCAGAAAATCCTAGAGTGATCCTAGTCCGACTAGTTGAAAATATGATTCATGAGCATAAGGGCAAGCCTATCATATTAGTCAATGTGCATGAATATCTTTGTAAGTGTGAGTGTGTTTGCATAGTCCTAGTGTTTATCTTGAAATCATCATTAAGTGTGTTACTTGGGACTTCTTTCTGTCAGGGCATCTGCATTGTATTATTAGCATTTGACTTGTTCAGTAATTGTGGATTATCGATATTCTCTTGCTTGTCACAGTTGTGTTGTCAGATGCATCATTATATCTTGGTTTGCCAAAATAACTATCTAATCTCTTTTTGAAAAGTTGTTGTGGGTACCTGAGGCTGAATTGTGCAAGATATATGCCATTAGTTCTGTTCTGTGTGTTATTGTGTTATCTATTTATATTGAGTCGTCGCTTGAAGACAAGCAACAATTCAAAGTTGAGGGTGTTGTTGTGTTGTCAAAACACAGTACATTTGATGTCTAAAACTAGAGATTTTGTGTGTTCTCAATACGGCATTTGTTGTTTTTATGTGTTTTTGTGTTTGTTTTTACGGGAAAAAGCAGGTTGGCACAATTTTGGTAAAAGTTGCGGGTTTTGCTAATTTCTGAAGACATAGGAGACCCTCTACGAGTCGCAGCTCAGTTTACAAGACATAGAGGTGGCCTCGTGCATATTTCCAGTGTTGAAGCAAAAATTGAAGTTCACCCACACAAAAACCCAGTTACGAGTCGTAGACTAGTCTATGAGTTGTATTGGAAGGTTTTGCAACAATTTCCAATGTCCCCTAGTGTTGGACCAAGTACTGTAGATATGGAATATGAGAGGACAATGCAAGTTATAGATCAGACTATGACTCGTTAAGATGTTTCAATGTAGTGAAGTCCAAGTGCGAAGAGCTGAATACAAAAGCCTGATTACGACTTGTGCCCTAGCTACGATTCGTAACTGTTAATCGTATGGTGCATTGACCAGTTTTTCAAATTATTTTAGGGACTTAATACTATAAACAGTAAATACTAGGTCATTTAAGTGCAATTTTCAGATTTTTTTTTCATAAATAAAAGAATAGAGTAGAGAGCAAGAAATTTGAGTATTCTTAGGGTTTTAGTATTGGAAACTAAATTTTGGAGAAGAGATTCACTTGTAGATTCAATTAATCTCTCAATCTTGTGATGCTCAATAGAAATTGGGTTTTGTTGTTCTTCAATCAAATCTTGGGTAAGTGGTTAACCATGTCTTCTCTACTCATTGTTTCTTTATTTGCACAAGATATGAGTAGCTAAACCCACCACTTATGGTTTACCATGAGAATATAACTTAGTAAACCCGGATTATTTGCAATTATTAGAACGGGTATTTGCATGTATTTATCATTTTTCTTCATTTTGAGTTCTTTCTAATGGTGGCCAACATTAGACTCACCCAGTGTTACCTTCTCTATCCAAGTTGTAACGAATATGAAAAGAGATTGATTAATAGGATTAAATGATATGTTCTCGTCTAATCAACTGAACTTGACCAAACGCAGGTTGACTGGGACTATGGATAATGGTTAGTTGAGCACACTATGGAGATGAGCTAAGTCCCAGTGTTAAATTAGATCTTCACCTTTGACCAAAGGGTTGGAAGAACTTAAATTACGTCTTACCTACGATATTCTAGTTAAGAATTGTGATATCCGGGGATGTTGAGTTATTGAATCATGGGGAACACAATACCCAAGTTGCTCTCCATTATTGATTGTCTTCCACTTTAGTAGTTTAGTTTAATTTCTTATCAATCATTGCAAACCCCCCCCCCCTTTGGGAATTAAGTTGGTTAGTTTTTGAGTTATTTTTAAGTGGGCCAAGTTGTAAAGTCTCGTATTCCCTGTGGGATTCGACCCTAACCTTGGTTAGGTTTATTACTTTGACGATCACTTTGACTTCAAAAGAGAGGTGTATCTTTAACATAATCATACAGCTTTGAAAAAGAATGAGAATGATCATGAGAACCCACATATTCTTAAGGATATTGCTCCACAGCCTCAGGACTTTGATGCCAATGCTTATTAGTGGAACCAGTAAAGGCTAAATCCTATGGCTATGTAGGTGAATGGAGATATTGTGTTTCCTGAACTACTGGCAGTTCACAGTCTCGAGTGGGTTGCTTCAGATGTTTCAGAACCGTAGACTATTTATGGGCTTACCATTGGAGGATCCTCATAGCCATCTACACAATGTTGCATTCGTCTGCAAGAGTGTGATGGGAACACAAAATATATCTATGGAAGTAGGCCAACATTTCTATTGGCAAATAGGGGGTTTCCAAGTACATGGCCAAGTACTTATTACTTCTTGGGTT
>JAPFFP010013469.1:5314-16976 GCA_026153255.1 Solanum medicagineum
TTTGTGTATGTGTCGTTTTTTCGTTTTCTGAGTTGTTTTTTTCTTGGGTTTGTGGGGGACCAGAACAAGATTCATTACAGGTGGAATTGCTCATAATGTAGGAATATTACATCTTGTTCATTGTTTGGTTAATATTACTATGATGATATCTTGCTCTAAGAGTAAAGTTTGTTTCCTGATTTAGTTATATTGCATAGAGTGAGTTTGGTTGTTAAATTTGACCGCACATCAGTAAAGAGAAATTGGAGCGCTTACGAATTAGGTTAAATGTTTCTCTCATTCGGTATACTAAATGGTCTTGGGTGCATAACTTTGCTACTCTTTGAATGTAACCATTGATTATTTCCTCCTTTAGACGCTAACAGTTGTATACACACATGTCTCCATATTAACATCTTCAATATAGAAATCTCGGACTTTTATTTACGTATTTTACTTGTTTTTGTTACATGTGAAATCATTTTGGAGTCCTAAATGGGCTCCTCTCTTATCGTTTGCACCTCGTTGGCCAATGGAGGCCGAACTTTCCTCTTTGAGTCAGCCCAACTCGTAGGATAAGGTAGCTGAGCAGGTCTTGGAAGCAAAAAGGGGCTTGTGTGCATCGGTATACATTAGTATACAAGCTGTATACATCAGTATACACCGGAAATTCAGAATATACAGAAATATACACTGTGTATACACAAAATGTGGGCCAAAAGCCCATCTTTAGCAGGCAGTACTGGCAGCAGCTGGGGCAAATTTTATGATGGGTTTGGCAGGCCCAAAACTTAGAAAGTAGGACAGGGGGAGGATTGGGCCTGCCTGGCCCAATCTGTGTTTCAATTTTTTTTATGCATTTATTACATTATTTGATAAACTTGTTGTTTGATACTAACTCTAATATTTATTTTGTATTATTTGATTGTTATTAATCTAATTATTTCCCCAACATGTCTTCATGTATGTTAATTTCCACTTTATAATTCTCTCTGTGTTAGAAATATCCCTACAATTATTTGGCAAAACTTTCCAAAAATTGGTTCGAGTATGAGTCAACTTTTTTTCTTTAAGTTGGTCATTTTTTTACTTATTCAATATTTTGCAAACTTAGTCATTTTTCAAACTTAGTCATTTCTTTTTTTAAAAAAAATATTTAGTCAACCCTTTAGTCAAACTTCCTAATCGTTGGTCAACCGCAAGTTAGCGGCCATTTTGAGTGATTAAGTTCTTCTTGAAATGGAAATTGAACTCAAACCCTTTCTTTGGTATTTTAAAAAGATTTTTCTGTTAAGTCTTTTAAAATATTTTATTGGTTTCCTAATTATCCTTAAAATTAGGTGGCGACTCTTTTAATTGTAGAAATTTGCTTTGTACTTAAATTAATTAAGTATTAAATCGGATTTTCGAAAGTCAAAGTCACTTTTTCAAATTAACAATATGTATTAAAGTGTGTGATAAATGTATCATTCATCAATAAAATTTGTATTATATATGTTTTATAAATATTTCTTAACATGTATCAAAATTACATTATAAATATATTATATGTGTTCAGCAAAAAACTATTGCTATAGATAATAAATATTTCTTAATGTAGTATATTTATGTAAGTTTCCCAATGAAATACACTAATATTTTAAAAGAATAAAAAAAAACTACAACATATTAATATTTAATCAAATTTCATCACATAAATCAAATAAAAGAAGTATCTCTTTTGGTCATTTTTTATTTTTATATTTTAACAATAATAAATAATTCAACATTTTTCAATAAGAGAAACTTCTTATTGACCTTACAAAAATACTTCAAAGCTAAGCAAAATAACTTTTTCTTTAATCTTCTCAACCCTCAGAGAAAAACATGTAATAATTTCTTCTTATGTTAATAAATTTTCTGTAGAATATAAGCTCTCATATGTACATAGACTTAGCAAACATTTTTGTAGATTATTTTTGCTCAATTCATATTGATTTGGAAGAAAATCAAGGAATTTATTTTATAAAATTAACTTTATTAATTATATTTTGAAAATATAAATTTAACTTTGTATTGTCTATATAAAACAATAATTACAAAAATAATATATTGTTTCGAAGTTTGATAAAAATAAATAAATAAATCTAATATAAAAGCTAAAGTAAAAATATTAATAGATCACCTAGCTATAAATTAAAACATTGGCGTAGATAATGGAAGAAAAATATATGAAAACTGGTAGAGTCACTATTACTATACATTTCAGTTGAAAAATCCAATGGGCATTTTATTGATATGAGGTATAATCCGTAATTTGATAGGAAAAAGTAGGGTCTTTTTTAAAAAAATTGAGAATATTTAAATAACAAAGCTAAGGATACAATTTTTCTATGCAAGCTGATCTCACAAAATATTTGAAGGACCATAGTATCCTTAGTCTTTTCACTTTATGTCCATAAACCATCTCTTCTAATATATATTTCTACCATTATCTGTTGTCTAGTTTTCATTTTCTCTTCACAATGACTTTTTTATTTGATGATCAGAAGGTAAATTATTTATATTTATGAGACATAATATATTTGGGATAAAAATGACCACTTCTTTTCAATTATTTTTAATTTTCGTGTCACATCAACTTGTAATATGTATATGAGTGCAATATGTCATTGGATGTAAAGTCGACTTTACTGGACAAGTTGAGGATGTATTTGATATGTTTTTCGTAAGTAAATTTTCAAATTTTACATTTTCTCCGTTGAGAAATTTTTATATTTAGACTAAAGAAAGAATTAAAACTTTTAAGAACATAAATTAATATTTTTTAATAAAATGTCAAAAACACATCTAAATTATTCATATATTTTTAATTTCATGCCTAAATTATTCCGATTGGGAGAAAAAAATCTTTTCTACTATGACAAAAAAAGGTAACACGTAACAATTGAGAGACATAATCACATAACTTCATTCTTTAAAAATTAATTGAAAATATAATATAGGAAAAATGTGTCAGAAAACAAATAAGTGAAAGAAAATTCAAAATTAGTGGGGCCTAAATGTGTGTGTACACATATTTGGTTCCGATGCGTTTTTCAAATCAATAAATTATAGTTTGAGAATATTTTTGACACTTAACTTGAAAAAAAATGTGTCAGCCAAAAAGAAAAAAGTGGACGAAAATTTTGGGCCAAACGTGCCTAAGTGTGTCTATTTGAATTGTGTTTCTCAAATTAATAAATAATAATTTAGATATATTTTTACATACTCAATAATTTTACTATGACACTTCTAAAAACACGATAATTTAAGTGTGGTTACTCCTATTTCTTTTTAACCTTTGTTAGTGTAAGTAAATAATTGCATATCGGATAAAACGTATAATGATTATTAATTTTATTGAAAGTTTGGCCTTAATAACTTTGAAATCTTAAAAAAAACTATGGAAAAGGGCCTAAAATACTCTTAAAATATTAAAAATGGTATAAAAATATCCCTCATCCACCTATTGGCTCTAAAATGCCCCCGTCATCCATCTTTGGGTCTAAAAATGCGTTTCATTCACCTTTTTGATTTTTATATCCTTGAAATTAACAACCATCTCTTTTTTCTTTTTTAAATATTTATTATGTTTCATTTTCTTATGAAATAAAGTAAACCTCCATCCTCAATTCTGTTTTTACAAAAAAATCTTATAGTTTCATTATTTTTTGAAGTTTATTTTGGGGTTATAAAGAAAGATATTATTTTGATTTGGACATAATATGTTAAAAAAATCTAACTAAAAAAAAAGAAACTAGTAGTATTACTGTAGTTTAAAAAAAAAATTACGGCCATGAATAAGATTTTTTTTTTTAGATTTAATAAATTATGGGGAAATATCTTTAGAAAAAAACTCTTAAGAAATCTAAAGTTACAACAATACATATTTTGAAGTTTCTTAAAAAGATTTACACATACTTGTATTTTTATTTAGACAAAATGATTAATCTTATAAGGATCAAGCAATTTATTAAAATCGATTTAGTTTTCTTTATTTAATCAAATGTGAATAGCTTTTTTTTTTTAATTATAACATTAGAAAAAATATGTCACGCTCTGAGCCTACATCCTGGACGTGGCCAGCACTCGGGGACCATTTCTGGTCCCAAGCGAATCACTTGGCCTGGCTACTTACTCAACGGAAGACTTAAGCAACTGTGGAAAGGTTGTAAAAGCAACAGGCTATAATAAGAACTATCTGCATAAACTAAGTGTAAAAAGTTCTCAAGCAATAACTAAATAAACTAGAACTAGAATATCGACACGTAGTTTATGGAACCTCTACTAAAACTGTCTGAAAGGACTACTGGGATAGGCCCCAAGTAGCCAGAACTAAAATAAATGCTGAAATAAAACATAAGTAACTCAAGAGCCTCTAACTGAGAAGAGGTCTCACCAAATGACTGGAAGCTGTCTAGTTCTCAACAAAGCGGCTGCTGAGGAACTTTGTCACCTGCGTCTGCATCATAAAACGATACAAGTCCTACGGACATCAGTACGTGGAATGTACGGTATGTAAGATGGTCAAAATAGTAACTCAAAATAACATAATATTTCTCAAAAAGACATAAACGTAACTTATAATGAAATAACAATAATAGTAGATACTTGGTATGCTGAAATTAACATGCTGAAAACTTGTAAGTAAAACATATCTTCTTAGCTTGAGGAGTTTCTCTAACCGACAACCACCAGTATGAGCTTCGTAGTGATACAAAGTCTTGCCTACGCTGCCAGAGCTGTTCTGTACTTTGCCGGGGTAGGGGACGAAGAACTAGGGGAGTGGATCCATCCCAAAACTGTGCCATATCAATGGCTAATGAGGAAGGTACCGTGGTACAATCCTATCCTATGCTAGCTACATAGTTTATGAGTTCGAGTAATTAATACTACTCTCATCATATCGGTGCTCAATACTACTCCTAAAAATGATCTTTATACAGCTCATACATAAAAATTATGAATTCTTGAAATTTGATCTTTCCGAGACTTAGCCCAATTTACTACTTAACTTTCTCGACTGAATTCTTTAACTTGACTGAAATTAGTATCTTTTCAAGTATTTTCAAACATGCTAGGTTACTCAGCTAAAGTACAAAGAAATCTCAAAGAAAATACTCGTTAACTTGATTCAAACTATACATATGTTAGCTTTTCTTTTTCTTGAAGTAGATTCAAGATTCTCAAGATTATATCTTTTACAGTAAATATTGTACAACAATGCAACTTCATACTAAAATTCGTAAAAGACATGATTTCATACCAAAAGGAGTGCATAAACCCACATTTAGATGGAATTAACTAATACGAGATGAAAACTCTTGATCTTACGGCTTAATAGAAGCTTATATGGAATTGGGGACTTTAGATTTCAAAATAATAATAAAAATAACCTTTTTGGAGGGCCTTACATACATTGGAAAGAATTCTAGAGCCCTATTACGATCTTAATTTTTTTTCCTTATGCTTGAATTTTCTTGGGAGGGTTTTTGAAAGAATGAAAGTGTGTCCTCTGTGTTTAGGAATTAAATTATACTTCAAATCGACTAGTTAGGATTATAGGGTGTGGAAAAGGTCGAAGCTACCCTTCCCCATTAAAATTTCTGTACTGGTGCGCATCGCGCGCCAATGTTATTTGACTAATTTTCGCAAATTTCAAATTTTATGTCGAAATCTCGAAAAAAAAAGACAAGTGGGATTCTGCGTCCCTGGCGCGTCGCGGAAGGGGCACGGAAAGCTCACTGTTTTGAAACTTTTTTGAACGAAATAATTTGACTCGATCATACTAAAATCAAGTTGAGACCATTTCCCGACTTAATTTTACGCACTGATCGCAAATCCAGTCTCGGATTTGCAAATGGAGCAGGGGAAGACGCGTCACGCGCAAGGTCAATTCTTAGTGTATTTTAGTCTTTTCATTGGGTGTTACAATATCTTCCCCTTGGGATCATTCGTCCTCGAATGATAACGACAAAAAAAACCAAAAGCTAGCTCAAATCACAAGATTTTTGAACTTATCAAACATAAATCTTCAAGATAGTTTATGGAAGTTTACCTTCAAGATCCTCATTTAGGCCCACGAACAAGTGTGGATACTTGGCCTTCATATCTTTCTCTGCCTCCAATGTAGCTTCCTCAACGAATTGATTCCTCCACAAAACTTTCACCGAAGTAGTCTCCTTGGTCCTCAATTTACGAACTTGCCGGTCTAATATCTGCACCGAAATCTCTTCATATAGAAAATTATCCTTAATTCCAACACTTTCATAGAGAGGGATCTCCCAAACACTTCTTAAGCATGAAAATATGAAATACTGGATGTATAACACTTAATTCTGTTGGTAACTCTAGTTCATAACCAACCTACCCACTCTCCTCATGATCTGGTAAGGCCCAATATATAGTGGGCTGAGCTTCCCCTTTTTCTCGAACCTCGTAACTCCCTTCATTGGGGATACCTTCAGGTACACCCAATCTCCTACCTCAAACTCCAAGTCTCTCCTTCTAACATCTGTGTAAGACTTTTGTCGACTCTGAGCTGTCTTGAGCCTTTCTTGGATAACCTTCACTTTTTCCATAGCCTGATGGACTAGATCAGGTCCTATCAACCCTGCCTCACCAACTTTAAATCACCCAATGGGTGATCTACACCTTCTCCCCTAAAGGGCCTCATACAGTGCTATCGGTATGCTGGCCTGAAAGCTGTTATTATAAGAGAACTCAATCAAGGGTAAATGATCATCCCAGTTACCTTTAACGTCTATCACGCACGCCCTCAACATATCTTCCAAGGTCTGTATAGTTCTCTCTACTTGCTTATCTGTCTGCCGATGAAAAGTTGTACAAAGATTTACCTTCGTACCAAGCCTCTTCTAAAATGACTTCCAAAATTGTGTTGTGAACTGAGCTCTTTTTTCTGAAATAACTGATATAGGGACCCCGTGCAGCCTAACAATCACCTTAAGATAAATTTTGGCATAATCCTCAGTTGTATCAGTCGTCTTGACAGGTAGAAAGTGAACTGACTTGGTCATTCTATCTACTATGACCCATATCGAATCATGCTGTCTACGGGATCGAGGTAAGCATGTTACGAAGTACATGTTAATCATCTCCCATTTTCATTCTCGAATCTCTATGTTCTGGGATACACCACAAGGCCTTTGGTGCTTTACCTTAACTTGCTGGCAATTTGGGCATCTAGACACGAACTCTGCAATGTCCCTTTTCATACTACCCCACCAATAGACTTCTCGCAAATCTCTATACATCTTTGTTGCACTAGGGTGGATAGAGTATCTGGCATTATGAGCCTCAGCCAAGATCTTATCTCTAAGGCCGTCAACACTTGGTACACAAAATCTGCCTTGGTATCTCAGGGCACCATCTCCCCCTTTTGAGAATACTAATACTTTCTGTTCCTGAACATCTTCTTTCAATTGGAAAAGGATGGGATCCCTTTCTTGTTTTTCTTTCACTTCCACCACCAAGGATAACTCTGACCCATTTCTGACAATGGCCCCACCTTCATTAGAATCTTTAATCTGCACCACCAAACGGGCTAGTCTGTGAACCTCCTTAGCTAACTCTTTCTTTTCATCCTCAACATGAACCATGCTCCCCATGGTCACCCTGCTAAGAGCATCAGCAACTACATTAGCTTTACCTGGATGATAGAGGATACATATCATAGTCTTTTAGCAGCTCCAACTATCTCATCTGCCTCGAATTCATCTCCTTCTGGCCAAATACATACTACAAGCTCTTATAGTCCGTGAATACATCCTTCACGTGCCCACCATATAGATAATGTCTCCATATCTTCAGAGCAAACACCACCGCAGTAAGATCAAGATCATGAGTTGGGTAATTCTTTTCATGAGTCTTAAGTTGTCTGGAGGCTATCACCTTGCCTCTCCGCATAAATACACAACCCAAGCCAACTCTAGAAACATCACAATATACTAAAAAATCATCAGTTCCCTCCAGTAGGGATAAGACTGGAGCTGTAGTCAGCCTAGTCTTTTACTCTTAGAAACTCTTCTCATAAGCTTATGACCATTTGAACTTAGTCTTCTTATGAGTCAGCTTAGTCAAGGGAGCTAAGATAGAAGAAAACCCTTCTAGAAACCGTCTGTAGTAACCTGCCAATCCCAAGAAACTCCTTATCTGTGTGGAAGTTTTAGGCCTTGGCCAATTCTTTACTGCCTCAATCTTTTGGATACCTTCACTAGACACAATATGCCCCAAAAACGCCACAGATGCCAACCAGAACTCACACTTAGAAACTTTGGTATATACTTGCTGATCCTTAAGGGTTTGAAGGATAATTCTAAGATGGTTTGCGTGCTCCTTGTTGCTACGGGAGTAGATCAGAATATCATTTATGGACACAATAACAAACATATCTAAGTACGGCCTCAACATCCTGTTCATAAGATCCATGAAAGTTGCTGGTGTATTCGTCAGCCCGAAGGACATGACCAAAAACTCATAATGACCATAGCAGGCTCTGAAAGCTGTCTTAGGAATGTTTCTCTCTCTACTTTAACCTGATGATACTCAGAACTGAGATCTATTTTGGAAAAACAGGTAGTACCCTGAAGTTGATCGAATGAGTCATCAATTACGGGAAGAAGATACTTGTTCTTAATGGTGATCTTATTCAACTGACGGTAATATATGCACATTCGAAGAGAACCGTCCTTTTTATGTACGAAAAGGACTGGAGCACCCCAAGGTGAGATGCTTGGGCTAATCAAACCCTTATCTAAAAGATCTTTCAGCTGCAGATTTAACTCTTTTATCTCCGAAGGAACGATACGATATAGAGGGATAGATATGGGTTGAGTATCTGGAAGAGTGTCTATCCCAAAGTCTATCTCCCTATGAGGAGAGACTCCGGGAAGATCCTCAGGAAAAATTTCTGGGAAGTCATTCACAACAGGGATAGACTGAAGAGATGGTGCCTCGGCACGAGAATTCTGAACTCTGACTAGGTGGATATACATCCTTTGGAAATTAACTTTCTGGCCTTAACATATGAGACAAACTGACTCTTAGGAAAAACTGAGCCCCTCCACTCTAAGACTGGTTCATTAGGAAATTGAAATTTGAATACCTTAGTTTTGCAATCTATGGAGGCATACCCAGCATGAAGCCAATCCATGCCTAGGATGGCATCGAAATCTACCATGTCTAACTCCACCAAATCAGCTACAATAGTCTTATGATAAACAGAGACTAGACTGCCCCTATATATTCTTTGGGCTAAAATAGACTCTCTAGTAGGAGTAGAAACACTGAAAGGCTCAAGAAGACATTCTGGATTGACCCCAAACTTCCCAGCTACATATGGGGTTACAAATGACAATGTGGCTCTTGGGTCTAATAATGCATATACATCATAAGTAAAGATGTTGAGCATATCCATAGCCACATCTGGTGAGTTCTTCTGCTACTGTCTGGTGCCCATGGTATACAAGCGGTTTATGCCGCTGCATGTTCCTGCTGTAATGCCCTTGTGAGGTGGCTTACCCCACGGTGCTGAAGAAACTGTCTGTGATCTTTTATCTCTCATATTCTACTTTCACATAGGGTAATCCTTCAAGAAGTGCCCCACCTGACCACATTTGAAACAACCATTTGTGCCCATAAGGCACTCTCCAGGATGAGACCTACCACACTTACCACAAATAGGATAACGGTTCGGTTCTTAAGCTATGCTACCCTGTGACTGGTTGCTCGAAAACCTATGGTGTTGTGATCCCTTGCTCATTCTTGACTCTCGGTGCAAGTGAACTAGTAGATAAAGGTGTTGGTCCGGCTGTCTTAGGCTAAAAAGATGAGCGATTTCCACCTCCAGCCCCCCTCTTACTTGTCTCCTGGCCTACTGTCTTGGCCCTCTTGCTCCTAAACTCTTCCCTATCCTGCATCTTCTCCTCCTTTACCTACTGCACATATGTCATCAAGCGGGCTATATCAATATCTCCAATCAGCATCGCATTCCTGCCCTCTCTCTTAGTCATTTGAGAGAGCCCTGACACAAAAAGATCCATCCTAGTACGCATGTCTACCACTATAGCTGGAGCATAATAGGACAGCTGAGTAAACTTGAGGCTGTACTCCCGTACACTCATATTCTACCACTTCAGATTCAGAAATTCTCTTACCTTAGCTTGCCTCATCTCTCTGGGAAACTACTGTCCAAAAAAGGCCTCCTCAGACACCACTCAACTCACCGCGGGTGCCCCATCTGCCCTACTTCCTTTCTACTAATCAAACTAGAGTCTAGCTACCCCTTGAGCTGGTAGGCAGCCAACTTAACCCGCTCAATATCACCTATATGCATAACCTGGAACATCTTCTGGAGATCCTCAATGAAATTCTCAGGATCCTCTTTCACATTGGGACCCATGAATTCTTGTGGTTTCATCCTCAGAAACTCTTTAACTCTAGCGGTATCCGACCCATCATTTCTGCCATCTCCCTGGCGACCTCCCTGTGTAGTGACTGCCTGAGCCAAAGTCTAGATACCCTAGCGAAGTTCAACGTTGGAGATATCTATTTGTTGTGGCTGTTACACCGGAAAAATGACCGACTTTTAAAGAAATAAAGAAAAATTTTTCAAAAAAATCAAAAATCGATTTAAACTCAATTAATTTGAGCAAAACCAATTCTCGAAATTCAAAAGGAAAAGGAGTCGCCACCTAATTTAACGGATAATTAGGAAACCAATAAATATTTAAAAAAGACTTAACAAAAAAATCTTTTTTAAAATCTAGAGAAAGGTTCGGGTTCACATTTTCACTTCGAGAAGGTTTTACGCACTCGAAATGGCCGCTAAATGCGGTTATCCGGCAATTAAGGAGTTTGACTAATTTTAATTTGACTTTAAAAAGTTGATTGTTTTATAAAAATTGATTAATTTTGAAAGACTTGACCAAACTTGAAAATTTTAACTAAAATGATGAAATAGCATTTTTTTTTTGTTTCTTTTCTTAATTTGTTTTTTTTTCATATTTTATGGAAAATATTTTTTAACATAAAAAAAATTTAAAAATAACATAAATGGGAATCTAATTAGATTGAAACCAGTGATAAAATGTTAGCATAAATACAAATACACAACAATAATATAAGAAAAGAATTGAAATAATTTTGGGCCTTCATCCCATTTAAACTTCTATTGCAACTTTTGCCTTCCGAGATCGGTGTAGCGGCTTCTTTCTCCTGGGATTTAGGCTGACTCGAAGGAAAGAAAGTTTGGGCCTCCGTGGCCCAAGGAATGCAGGATAGCGAGTCCAAAATGGGCTCGAAGCATTGTTCATGCAAACAAATGAAAATAAGGATTAATAAGAGACTCAGAATAATATTTAACATATCTATACCAATTCTCAAAGCGGACACTGGCATTAATATACTAAACTCCCAAAATTCCCAAGAAGGGCATGGATGATCTTAAAATAAGAAATAAAACACGTAAGATGTATGCGAATCACATTACAAACACATAATCTGAACCAAGTGAGAACGATGAGGGATATTAATCCAATGAAACAAAGATGTATATTGAGTTAAGAAAGAAAGTCTTAAGGTTCTCACACCAGATTCCAAGAAGAAAACCAAGCCAGAACACATAGTGGACCAATTTATGGCT